>JACXGI010003164.1:0-58020 GCA_016801175.1 Esox masquinongy | reverse complement strand
GTCACCAACAAACAAAAGCCACTGGGCAGACCTCTGACTCCTACCTAAGCCTCCCTGAAGACGCTAAGGACTTCATTCAGATCTTTTCATGTAAACCATTTACATGGAGACCGTTTAGCATCTCTCATCCTTCTTTTCCTCTTACGTAGTTAAACACTGCAATTATCTGCTTGGCTAACACAGGATAATTTATTGGAGTAGGGTTTCTATAAACAAGTTACACTGTGAACTCTGCCTTCTGTAAATGATTTGGCCTCTGTGTGTGTGTGTAATGATGACTTTCAGACACGAAGTACGACATTTTCAATTAACAGCATTCGTCGCCCACTCAGTGAGAAGGTATGGTAGCAAACCCACTGCTGAGAGAGACAAAAAAATCTTACTTAAATTTGCCAAAACACACCTGGACATCCCACTATCCTTCTGGGACAATCTCCTGTAGACAGAAAACAAAATGAAGTCTTCCAATAAAAGAACAGCATCCCCACAGTCAAACATGGGGGAGGTTCAGTGATGATTTGGGGTTGCTTTGCTGCCTCTAACACTGGGTCTCTTGAGTGCGTGCATAGCATAATGAAATCAGGACAATACCAAGGCATTTTGGCGCGGTAAGTCGGTCAGAAATATGGGTCTTTGTCAAAGGTCATGGGTCTTCCAGCAGGACAATGACCCCAATGACAGTTTAGAAAGCACCCAGGAATGGTTCAAGATGAAACGCTGAACTGTTCTGAAATGGCCAGCAGTGAGTCCAGATTTAAAACCTGATGAGAAATCTAAAAACAGCGTTTTGGTTGCCCCCTTAAAATCTGGGATACTTGGAGCAGTTTGCAAACGAAGAGCTCATCCATGACCATTGGTCAATTTCAACATACAGCTCTGGAAATAATTAAGAGACCACTGTAACTTTTTCTTTCCTTTCCAAAAAAGTCAAAAAGGAAGGTTTTGAGTGAGGAAGAGAAGGGTTAAAATTGAGAGACCACCGCAAATTGAACGCTTCTGTTCCTCACTCAAAACCTTCCTTTTCAACGTTTTTGGAAAGGAAAGAAAAAGGTGCAGTGCTCTCTTAATTTTTTCCAGAGCTGTATTTTTTTAGACCATTGTGAGAAAGGACAAGTTTGCCAATACTTTCAGTCATGATTGTACATCCGCCATATATTTTGCTGTAAAATCTTCTGTATTGTTTTTTGTGTTTTGTTCACTGAAATATTTTTAACTGAAGCAATCCTCACACCAAACATGAGCAGCTTACTGGCCTTAAGCGTGATGACTGAAACCACTGGTTTATTAAAAGTCAGTGCTCTGACACCACGCAACCTGTTTCCCCTGGCTGGGTTTGGACATTATGTATCAACACCTCAGGGTTTGTGTACAAAACCATTGCCTATTATTAACAGGCTAGCAACGCGGTGCTTTCGCGCACACACGATACCACTCACCCCATGGCCACTTCAGTTCCAACTGCTCGTGTAAATGGGCAGGTGAATAACCTCCACGGTGTCCCTGACACCTCACTCCCATATCACCCTGACTCCTTCGGGTGTCCTCCTGCCTGCGTCAGACCTCTCCTCATGGATAGCTCTCCTCCACCCAGGTATCTGCTTCGACCCCGCCACCCTTCCCCCACCCTTCCTCCACCCGTGCTTTGCAGACTCCTTGCATTATGGAATGATCGACATGGGTGACGTAAATAACCATTCCTCTTTTCCCCTCTCTTACATTCCTCACAGGGAATTAAGCCAGACAGCTTCTTCAAAGTAAAAGTACCAGAGTTGAAAGAGATCATCGAGGGATGCATCCGTATCAATACCAACCAGAGGTAGAGTGACCTCCTGACCTCAGACATCTGCTTTTAGTCTGTTACTGTCATGCTATGCTATCAAATGATGGTTTGTGTGTGTGCGTGCGTGCGTGTGTTTGCATGCGTTCATGAGTGTATGTGTACGCACGCATCTATTATGTGTGCAAATATTTGACTGAATGTTTTATTTTCCTAGACAAAGGACATTATACCTTTCAAGCTAGTTGCTCATCCTCCACAGTATTCTTTTGGCAGTGACACTGAAAACATCTTGGTCTGAGTCCAGAAGTGTATAAGTTCTTAAGGAAATGTTTTATGAATTAATGAGCTTTCCTTTGTTCTTCCAGCCTCATTCTCTTTCAAACCATTTGATTTTGTGAAAATTACTAAAAGTAACAATGAGGAAAAAGTTCTGACATGTGGACTACTGTAAATGGTGTCAGGTATCATGACCCCTGTTTATTTATTTTATTACATTATACACCTATTCATCTCTCTGTCCTCTGGCTCTATGTCAACTGTCTAAAGGGGCATTGGAAAAAAAATACAATTAACTTTACTCAATTTGATGGATTATAAGATGAAGAAGTGTAGTTTAACCCCCCCCAACCTTTTTTCTCCCTGGTCTTCTCAGGTACACCATCCAAGATCTCCTGGAACACACCTTCTTTCAGGAGAACAACGGCGTCCATGTTGAGCTGGCGGAGGAGGACAACACAGAGAAGTCTGGCCTGAAGCTGTGGCTGCGTATGGACGACACAAAGAAGCTGCACGGGAAGTACAAGGACAACAACGCCATCGAGTTCCTGTTTGAACTTTACAAGGATGTGCCAGAAGAGGTGGCCCAGGAGATGGTGGGTTCTCGATGGATATTGTGCCCCTTTCACATTTTGTGAATCTCAACCTCTTCATCCTCACCCCTCCCTTCCTCTCCCTTCTCCTGTTCACCCCAGGTGGTGCTCGGCTTCGTCTGTGAGGCGGACTACAAGTTGGTGGCCAAAGCCATCCGGGGTCGCGTTACCGCCATCAAACGGCAGCGGGAGAAGCAACGCCAGCAGGCAGAGAAGGCCCTGCACCGACAACAGGCAACTGTTATCGAGGAAGAACCAGAGCAGGCCCGTGAGCCAGAACCGCCAGCCCCTAAACCCCAAACAGGCCCTTCCATCGCACCACCTGACCCCGCCCCTGTCTTGGTGCCACCTGACCACACTCTACCTGCTGTGATGGTGACTATGTCTGGGCCGGCGATGTCCATGGCCAACAGCTCCGTGGATTCTGGGATAAACGCCAGCTTTACAGCGGACACTGAGGAGCAGGAGGCAGACCAGCGGCTGGAATATAACCTCAGACACTCCAGCTACTCCTCTGCCACATGTGAGGATACATTCAACTCTCATTCTCAGGGGGAGCTTTTCCCTCAGCCGGGTGTCGCTGTTTCCAACAGATGCATGTACAGTAGTACTTTCCCTTGCTTAGGAGACCTGAAAAGTGCATTCAATTGCAAAGTGAACTGGCCTGTACTAGAAGACTGACCCATATAGACAACAGAAGCACATTTATTGTAAACAAGATTTAAAACATAGACATTCATTTCACAGAACCTTCAGTAGAACTTATTTGGAGACAGGACAAAGTACCAGAGTATATGTTGAACACAGTGTCATTAGGAAGAGAAAAACAATAAATGACACATTACTGCCCGTCTTTCCCTTTCCCCTACCCTGCTGTTGCCATGGCAGCTGACTGCGAGACGGACGACTACCTGAGCTCATCAGGCTTCCAGGATCCAGGGGAAGGACCACCCCCTTTCCCACCTCCTGTGACGTTGCCCCTGGACATCCCTCAAATTGAAACCCTGGCCATAGAGGATCCTCCCCCTAAGGCTCCACCAATCCCAGCTCTCCGCTTCCCCTCGGTGGGTGTAGCCTGTAATCTTGAGGTTGATATGGGTGAAGACCTCCACGCAGGCAGAGGGTATAATTCTAGCACCCTGACTCAACAGGCTGTTCTGTTTGTGACCCCCCCCACCCCCCCTCAGAGTATCGCTGTATTCAACGCCACCATGCCCCAGTCGGGAATCGCCAGTGGCTTCTCCTCTCCTGTCGACAGGTAACCCAAACAGCCCTCATCCATTGTGGTAATGTTGTTCAGAGCAGAAGGGGACCAGAGGCCTGCCCTTCACACTGTATTGCTCTGATACCCACTGTGTCCTCAGTGCAGTGAGCTGTGTGCACGGCAGTATAGCGCTCACCAGTAGAGTGCAGGTTAGACACATATTGGCTGGTATCCATTAAAACACGACAGGTGTGCGTGTGTCTGTGGACTTGAAGGGGATAATTTCTAGTCTGCGTGTGGTTTTTTATCCCCATGGGGAAGAGCCAGATTGACGTACAATGCTTTGATGAATGATGCCACGTGGCTGTCTACTTAAGGCACTCCACTGGAGGGAGCTTCCCTTTCCCCTTTATGACTCACCTAAAAGGACACACGCACTCATACACAGGTTGGTTTAACTGTCGGTACCCTTCTGAAAAATGTTTTCAATGCGCCCTGATCATGAAACAAACCCTAACCCTGAACTTAACCAAATCTGAAACATAAAACTGACTCCCAAATCTAGTCCTTATACTTAGGGCCTCTGTTAACTTCTGTAGTTTTATTTTTAGCATCAGTCAAAAGTCGTCATTTTGACAGATATTCCTTGTATTACTATTGCGATGCTTAGGTTGCATATCCAAGTCTGTTTAATATACATCTGTACACACACCTATTGTTCAGTTAGAGGGGATGGGATCACCCTTAACAGACCTGTAGGTCCTGTGAGCCTAGTCTAGCTCCTAGGACAGTGGCGCATTTGCTCTGCAAGTCCCTATAACCCACATGTTTGTTTATACAGCTATGCTTCGGATGTGACATCTGGCTTGAGTGATGGGAATGAGGGCCTATCAGAAAACAGCGCCAACAAACGCACCTCTACCAAACTCTTCAGAAGGAGAGCACGCTCACGACTGCGAATCACTGGGGTGTGTAATGTCTGCCTGTCTGCCTGCCTGCCTGCCTGTCTGCTTGTCTGTCTTTTTTTCTGTCGGTCTGTCAGTAAGCAATTCTGTAATTGTTCCGAATATTTTTGCATTCCAAGTCATCATTAGCCTTGAAAAACAATCATTTGTGTTGTCTTTCAGTGGTTTTTAGAGTTTTTCTCCTCTCCTCCCAGTTGTCTGATAAAGTGGACCGTGTGGTGGAGTGTCAGCTTCAGACTCACAACAGTAAGATGGTGACCTTTAAGTTTGACCTGGATGGAGACAACCCAGAGGACATAGCTGCCGTCATGGTGAGTGTACTGTGTGTGTGTGTGTGTGTGTGTGTGTGTGTGCGTGTGTGTGCGTGTGCGTGCGTGCGTGTGCGTGTGTGTGTATGTGCGCATCGTAAACTCCACTGAGCTACTGTATGTGCATCAAAAGGTAGTAGTGTTGCCACTAGAACCATAACTTCGCAGATAACAACACTCTACTTGGTCCTTGATAATGCAACTTTCAATGACTAAAATGATTCAGTCAACAAACATAACTATGCCATAAAGAGAAACTGGCCATGGATTCTGGCTTTGTTGGAAACGGTGTTGTTTTGCATTGACCCGGGGACAGATGATAAAGGGTTTAAATGTAATATTCCTCAGTCACGGTAACATTTTCTATAGGCCTTCATGCTTCCTAGCAGTTGCACACGTCACAGATTTGTGCTCAAAACAAGCTGCATGTGCCCGCAGAGAACAATTTTGAACAGTTTTGTTCTCAAATAAGAAATGAATTATGTTTGTGTCTTCATGGTTTTTATGACATGATTTCAAAACCGTCAATTGACCCTGTGTTCTGTATTCATATATATTCACACCCCGTTTTTCACCTCTAATCTTATTCTCCTTTTTCTCCCGTCCTTCACGCTGAGTGCTCCAAAAGACATGGCTACAGTATCGTCAAATCACATGCGATTGAATCTTTGACCGATTGATCTCACCCCCTCAGGTCCACAATGAGTTCATACTTCCCTCTGAGCAGGAGGGCTTCATCTACCGCATGCGTGACATTATCAAGCGGGCTGAGGCCCTGATGAGGAAGAGCGAGCCCCTTGGCCCTGGGGATGCTGCCCACGAGCTGTGCCCCTACCCAACCTCATCCACCTCTAAGGTCAGTGTCACGTCACCCTACTGACACCTTACCCACAGTATGTAGGCCTCAGGGACGCTTTAGAAAGGCTTAAAGTGACAGTTTTAGGTTTGGTCGGGGAGCTGCTGTAGTGTGGAAACCTTGTTGGATACACTCCGCATGCCAGCTGGTCCTGTTGACTTCCATTCATTGTGTTAATGCTGGTTCTAATTTTCTTCATACTGGTCATAAATGGCCTTTAACAAGGGGCTGATTTCTGCATGTGCAGTGCTTATGTTAATGAGTGACAATGGACTAATGACAATCAGCAGGACCAGAGCTAAGTAACCCTGACAGAGGGTTGGTTTTCTGAGTCGTATTTTTGAAAGGTTTTTTAAGTGTTTGCGGTGCCACTTAAAATAAACTTCAAGGCTGTGAGTTATTTTGCCCTAATTGTTATAACTACAGGAACAAGTATGTGTCAGACCTCTGTGCTGATACAGCGTATGGATTGACTTGATGACGGACTGTGTGATTCTATTTCAGTCCAACTTACACCCACATGTACTGGCACGGACACACTCCTCCTCGTCTTTGCCTGGTAAGGAAGATCCCTGTGTGTATGTGTGTACATATGTGTTTGTATGTCAGTATTTATGTGCTGTCCCATGTATTGTGCTGTCTCTGTCCTATTGTGCTATCTTTGTCCTATTGTGTTACCTCTGTCCAATTGTGCTATCTTTGTCCTATTGTGCTATCTTTGTAATATTGTGTTACATCTGTCTCATTGTGCTATCTTTGTCCTATTGTGTTACCTCTGTCCCATTGTGTTACCTCTGTCCCATTGTGCTATCTTTGTCCTATTGTGCTATCTTTGTCCTATTGTGATATCTTTGTCCTATTGTGCTATCTTTGTCCTATTGTGATATCTTTGTCCTATTGTGCTATCTTTGTCCTATTGTGCTATCTTTGTCCTATTGTGCTACCTCTGTCCCATTTTGTTACCTCTGGACATGTATGTACTGTCTTTGTATGTTATCTTTTTACTTGCCAATGATGTATCGATACCTGATAAACTGTGTTGATACCCTAAGCTGCGTAGTGACATGTAGATTTGTTACCAACAACACATCAATATGTTATGATCAGTGTCACTGGTGTATTTGAGCATGTTTAAGTTTTTACATGTCTCCTTGGGGCAGACTTTGCTGAAGACAGCATTGCTCAGCTTCGAGGCTCAGCTCCTGCGGCGCCTGTGGGAGACTTCTACATTGATCCAAAAGCTGTCCCTTCTGTTCGCCCGCTCCGCTCTCAGTCTTTTCAGACCACCTCAAGTATGTAACATAATCCAACATGTGAAAAACTGTCTAGTCACTATCAACTACAGAAACATTTAATCCCAAGTTGGAATGCTAATTACTGAAAAGTTCCATCCCACCTGAATAGGCTGAAATTCCAAGCAATTCTTTCGATTGACTGGCTGTAGATCTGGCTTTTGTCTAACTAAAAAACTCCTCCCAGTGATTTCACCTTTATTTATCGAGGCCAAAAGACATTCACAATTTTGCATGTTGTTTCCATATATTTTTTTTAGATACACTTGCTTAGACCTTCCTACTAATAGATTTTAGACCCTCAACCAGTTTCTAGTCAAAGAATTAGTTATTAGGTTTTGATTGAATACAAAATATTTTCTGTGCCTTCTGCCTTTATTGAAATATTGCAATCGATTATTGAAATATTGCAATAAAGTCAGAAGAAAACAGAAAGAAAAGTTCCATCAGAAACAATTGGTCTGCTGTTTAGAAACACATCTTCCCAATTCAAGTGTTTAGGTTGGATACCAGGGGTTTTTAGTGTAAGTGCTGCAAGCCAATACTGTGCCCCACCTTCTTTTGTCAGGCACCTCAGTGTCTGAGTTAACTCCATGGCAGTGTTCCCTGGGTAGTAACCTCAACTGCCCAGAGAGGGGCTGGTTAAGGCCTGATAGACAGATTACAAAAACTACTATACTATAGGCAGTGTTTTTCAACCCTGCTCCTGGAGGCACACCGCCCTGCATGTTTTAGATCTCTCTCCTTGCCCTAACATACCTGATGTAGCTCATCAAGGACTTGATAATGAGCTGATTATTTGAATCAGGTGGCTTCTCCTCTCCTGCAGGGAGAGATCTAAAACATGCAGGGCAGTGTGCCACCAGGAGCAGGGTTGAAAAACACTGCTATAGAGGAGGTGCTACGCAAAATGTAATGCTATCTACACCAAGGATGGGCACGGTTAGTCGAATATTTGAAAAAACGAAACTAGGTTAGTATTCGAGTACTTGTGTATTTATTTTTGCCCCTCAAAATGTATTTTACATTTCTGTATTTTTTTTGGGTTGAAATAAATACTTCAGCCCATGATTTCTCTAAATACTATTAACATTCCAGTCATGATTTTTTACATACGATGAGCTTCACATTTAAAAAATATAAACGTTTTTAATGGCATCCTTTTCTTTACACGTTGTTTAGAGTCGTCAATCAGAACCGAGGTAAAGTTGGTTTTATATTCAGAGATACAACAGACATTCAGCAGAGATTCAACAGACATTCGAGGCAAACATTTAAATGTTAAAAACTACTTGCATTCTTCAGTGATAACTTTTACTGACTTATCAAGGTATTCTACATTAGGTTGGATTACTTTCACAAGCCTTTATTTGATCAAACAATCAAACATAGATTTTATGCACATTCTCTAACATTGAAAAAACGCTATTATATCGCAATAACTTTTTCAAAATTATCACAGAAACTTCATTCCAAGTTCAAAATATTCTACAGTAGTCTGGACAAATTTTACAACCTTTAATTTGATCCAAATCTTACACATGAATTTAATACACATTTTCTCACTTTGAAACTTATTAGTTATTGCGATATAATAGTATCATATAAACTTATTAGTTATTGCGATATAATAGTATCATATAAACTTCATTCCAAGTTATAAATATTCTCCAGTAGGCTGCACAACTTTTACAACCCTTTATTAGATCCAAATGGTACACAGAAAATGTATACACATTTTCAAAGTTCGAAAAATACAGTTTAATCGCAATTACTTTTTAAAATATTATCATAGGAACTTATTTCCAAGTTCACAATATTCTGCAGTAAGCTGGACAACTTTCACAACCTTTAAATTGATCGAAAAAGTAAACTTAGATTTTCAACACAGTTTCAAACTTTGAAAAGTACAGTTATATCGCAAAAACCTTTTCAAAAATTTTCAGAGAAACTTCATTCCAAGTTCAAAATATTCTCCAGTTAGCTGGACAACTTTTACAACCTTTAAATTGATCAAAATAGTACACTTCAATTTAATACACATTTTCAAACATTGAAAATTACCATTGTATTGCAATAACTTTTTAAAAAATTTGCAGAGAAACTTCATTCCAAGTTCAAAATATTCTACCCTAGAGTGGACAACTTTTACAATCTTTCATTTGATCCTTGAAATCACAATTACAATCTTCAAAATTTCGCAAACTTTGAAAAGCGCAGTTTTTTTGCAATAACTTTTTCAAAAATGTTCAGAGAAACTCAATTCCAAGTTCAAAATATTCTCCAGTAAGCTGGACAACTTTTACACTCTTTAAATTGATTGAAATAGTACACTTCAATTTAATACACATTTTCAAACTTTGAAAATTACCATTGTATCGCAATAACTTTTTCAAAAAGTATCATAGAAACTTCATTCCAAGTTCACAATATTCTACCCTAGGGTGGACAACTTTTACAACCTTTCATTTGATCCAGAAATCCCAACTAGAATCTTCAAAATTCTGCAAACTTTGCAAAACGCAGTTTTATTGCAATAACCTTTTCAAAAAGTATCATAGAAACTTCATTCCAAGTTCAAAATATTCTCCAGTAGGCTGAAGATTCTAGTTGTGATTTTTGGATCAAATCAAAGGTTGTAAAAGTTGCTCACCCTAGGGTAGAATATTTTAAACTGGGAAATAAGTCTCTATGATAATATGTTAAAATGTTATTGCGTTATAACTGCGATTTTCAAAGTTTGAAAATGTGTTTAAAATCTAAGTGTACTATTTCCATCAAATTAAAGGTTGTAGAAGTTATGCAGCCTACTGTAGATTATTGTCAACTTCAAATTAAGTTTCTATGCTAATATTTTAAAAAGTTATTGCGATATAATAGCATTTATCAAAGTTTGAAAATGTGTATACAATTTCAGTGTACGATTTGGATCAAATTAAAGGTTGTAAAATTTGTCCAGCCTATTGTAGAATATTTGGAACTTGGAATGATGTTTCTAGGATACTTTGTGAAAAAGTTATTGCGTTAAAACTGCGTTTTTCAAAGTTTGAAAATATGTTTAAAATCTAAGTGTACTATTTCCATCAAATTAAAGGTTTTAAAAGTTGTGCAGCCTACTGTAGAATATTTTAAACTTGGAATGATGTTTCTATGGTACTTTGTTCAAAAGTTAATGCGTTAAAACTGTGTTTTTCAAAGTTTGAAAATGTGTTTAAAATCTAAGTGTACTATTTCCATCAAATTAAAGGTTGTAAAAGTTGTCCAGCCTACTGGAGAATATTTGGAACTTAGAATGAAGTTTTGAAAAAGTTATTGAAAAATACGTTTTGAAAAAGTTATTGCGATATAATAGCGTTTTTCAGTGTTAGAGAATGTATGTAGTCTAGATTTTATTGTTTGATCAAATAAAGGCTTGTAAAAGTTGTCCAACCTAATATAGAATCTTTTGATAAGTCAGTCAGAGTTATCAGTGAAGAATGCAAGTAGTTTTTAACGTTTAAATGTTTACTTTGAATCTCTGTTGAATCTCTTTTGAATATCTGTTGAATCTCTGAATATCAAACCAACTTTACCTCGGTTCAATCAGAGCCATAGTGGTGTGGTGGTCCAGTCATTGTGTTGTCTATGTTAGCAAGTAGATGAAAGTGAACTAATTCAAAAGACGGAATGATTTGGCTACAAAACGCTACATTAAGTTAGGCTGTGGAATCTGTAAAGGCTGTTGGGAGTGCAGAAAACGGTGACTTAATCAAATATCTTATAGCTGGCTAGCTTAGCTAACTAGTTTCTCTACACTTCTCCATCCAATAAACTCAGTGTTATATGTTGATGAATTTTGTAACAGCCTTTACTACTATGGAGCAATGGCTGAACAGATAATACCAAATAGCATTTTATAAATATGAGAGATCCAAAATCAGGAAAAATACAGCTCCGGAAAAAATTAAAGACCACTGCACCTTTTTCTTTCCTTTCCAAAAAAGTTGAAAAGGAAAGTTTTCAGTGAGGAACAGAAGCGTTCAATTTGCAGTGGTCTCTTAATTTTAACCCTTCTGTTCCTCACTCAAAACCTTCCTTTTCGACTTTTTTGGAAAGGAAAGAAAAAGTTGCAGTGGTGTCTTATTTTTTCCGGAGCTGTATATGTGGCTTGGTCTTCTATATGCATGGTTAGCCATTTTTACAGCAATACTTTGCTTACCTTTAAATTGATACGGACGCTTGTGTGCATTGTACAGCAAAACCACTAAGTCTCTATGGAAGTCTGTACCACAAACCCAGACAGAGCTATTTGTAATAGAACGTGATTAAGCATCTCAGACGAGACAGTCGACGTGCAGCAATTCTCTTCAGAGCAGCTCTTGATTCTGTTATGACTCTAACCTCATTCTCCCTGTGTGTTTCCAGGTTCTTCCCAGACCGTCCACCCTCTTGACGCCCATTACTCTCAGTATTCTCTCCCTGACACTGTGCCCCCTGTGATGCCCATAAACCAGCTGCCCACCCTGCCCCAGCAGTACCCCACGCCTCCTTACGTCCCAAAAACCCACTTCCTCTTCCCTTACCCTGTCAACCAGACCTCTTCCAAACCACCCATCGCCCCCCTCACCCCTGAGACCCTCCGCCGGGTTCTAAGCAACTCCAACCTCCCCCACCCCACCCCTTCCCAGGCCAAACCAGCCGCTCCAGGGCAGCAGCCGCAAGGGGGTGATGGGCTACCTGCGGGGGGTGACGTAGTGGGCGGTTCCCCCCTGCCCCCGGTTCCACCCCAGCAGCAGCAGAACCCAGGTATGTGGCCCCACAACAGCCACAACCAGCCCCTCTTCTCCCTGGCCAATGTGTTGTCCCTGGCCATGAGTGTGGCTCACTCCTTCATGCCCTCCACGCCCGTCCCCAGTAGCCTGAACCCTAGCTACCATCCGTGCCAGTCTGGCTCCTACCCACCCTCCATGTTTGGTCCTCCCCCGGTGATGACAGGAGAGGGCCCCTGCCAGGGCCAGATGACAGCAGGCCAGTATCTGGACATCTACCAGCAGTACGCAGACTCCCAGGCTCTGCACCACCAGGGCCTGCTGAAGGCCAACGTAGCCCCAGGAGCACCCCAGCCTTGTGGGCTAGCGGACGGGAACGCCGTCAGGCAAACTGGCTCCAGCCTCTCTCCTCCGGTGTCCAAGGAGGGGCCCCAGGTGTACTGCCAGCAAGGGCCCAAGGGGGTGTTCCCGGAGCAGACCAACAGCTCAGCCTCCACCTCTATCACCAGCTCACCCTCCTCCTCAGCTCCAGCCAGCCCACAGAGCACAGTGAGTAAATAGACAAAGGGTTAATAGGGTATGCCATATGCACAGATTCTAGCCATGGAATGCTCATCGCACAGACAGGTCAAACAGACACACAGACAGGTCAAGCAGACAGGTCAAACCCTATGTCATGAACCCAAGGGACACCCCAGGGTCATTGCTCCGACACATCATGTGTCATGGACATTGCCATCTGGTTGTCCTGACGATGAAGGCTACTAAATATGACAGTGAGGCACCCACTCTGTACTCAGAACAACACCGCTAAACCTATTTTCTCTATGCACATGAAGACCACTTACTGTATAGAGTAGGTACTGCATTTGCCACAACCTGTGTTGCCTCGACTTTTAAAAAGCAAACCAGTTTGTAAAGGGTTGTACAGACTGGATGCGCCTGGGTTTTACGGACTGGATGCGCCTGGGTTTTACGGACTGGATGCGCCTGGGTTTTACGGACTGGATGCGCTTGGGTTGTACGGACTGGATGCGCTTGGGTTGTACGGACTGGATGCGTCTGGCACAGGCTCTCCCACTGTGTCGTTACGGGGATCAAGTGGTAAAGCTGAAATTCATATGTTGTTATTTTCCCTGCAGGTGTGCTCATCTGCCCCAAGGACCTCTTTAGCCCTGGTTGTATACGAGTCAGACACAAACATGGCCAAAAGCAGACTGTCACCTATCTTTGAGGGTAAGGCCTCTCCCTGTGCTGTACGTAGTCCCATTGTGATGCTTGTAGTGTTTTCCGAGTGAGCTGATGATTGGCAATCAACCTAATGAAGGTCTCTGTTGCCATACTTGTATCTAAAGCAGTGGATATTTTGTAGAATCAGTGGAGACCAGTGGGTGTCAAGTATGAAACACAAGATAATTATCTCTGTGTCTTTATCACCCCTCCCTCTCTAACAGAGAAAAGGCCTACAGTGACCATCGGTCGTTTCCAGGTTACACCAAGCAGAGAGATCCCTACATCCTATGCTAGCCCTGTCCAGGATCCCTCTCAACCCCATCCACAACACCAAACCCCACCCACCGTCACCCTTAGCACAACCCCTTCCTCCCGGGAAATCAAATCTGAGACCGGCACCGAGGAGCAGGGGGACAAATCAGAAAACAGCCTTAGCACATTAACCATATCCTCCCCCCAGCAAACTCCCAGCATGCCTCTGTCTAACATAGACATCGGCCATTCATGTCCTGAGGGTGCTAAGCAGACAGAGCAGGAGGAGCGGCAGGAGAGCGAGGAAGAGCCACAACAGGAGCAGAAGGAGGGAGAGGAGGATGAGGAGGAGCTGAGGAGGAAGGGGGGCCGGAGGCTTAGTCTGAGCCTGTGGGAGGGTACGGCGGGGAGCCCCCAGTTCAGCGGGAGCGGCCTGCCCCAGCCCTGGATGAGCTACACGCGCAGCGCCTCCTATGTCAGCAGTGACGAGACAGAGAGCGAGGATGAAGAGATGTGGGAGGAGCTTAAGGAGATCAGGGAAAGGTGAGTGGAGGAGGCATTCTGTCTGAGATGAGAGCAAACATATAGGCACACAGAAAACATTGTTTATATATAGCCGTTATTTACTGTTTCTGCCCCAGGCTTGAAAAACAAACACAAACAAGGGCACACTGTTTACAGGAAATATTTGGGTATTTATTATTAACTAAATAAACAAAACTGGAGAACCGATGACATGTCTATGTCTAATACGCTCATAAGCATCATAATTACATCGTAATACAAATATGAAATATGTGTTCTCTAGGATTTGAACATGATGAACACTTGGTTGGTGTACTGCACACTAGACAGATCTTCCATATTCAGGGCCTGACTCTCAATACACATAAACACCAATTTTATGCAATTAAAGTCCGTCCCTCACCATCTGCCTCTTCCTCAGCGGCCCCTTTAATTCTCTCCCCCTCCTTTGTTGTTCTGTACCCCATGCACTCCTCCTCACCATCTCCATCTCTCTAAGGCACCAGTCCGAAGTGCAGGCTCTCCAGCTCAATCAGAAGAGGGAGATTGAGGAGCTGTATGCACGGATGGGAAAGGTGCCTCCCCCTGGCATCGTGTCTCCTGCCGCCATGTTCAACCACCGCCAGAGACGCCTGTCCAAAGGCAGCAACTATCCCGGCTCGCGTAGGAACAGCCTTCAGAGGATGGACATTCTGCCACCTACAGGTGAGTCGTGCTTGTAGCAGTTCTGTGCTGTCTCATAGGGCAGTGGTTCCCAACTACGGTCCTCAAGTACCCCCAAAAGTACACATTTTCATTGTAGCCTCAGCCAAGCACAGCTGATTCAACTTGTCAATTAATTATCAGGCTCTCATCAAGTTGAGTTGGGTGTGCTTGTCCAGCGCTACAACCAAAATGTGTGCTGTTGGGGGTACTGGAGGACCGGAGTTGGGAACCGCTGTCATAGGGAGTTGTAGCTCTTGAACTTAGATATTCCCCCGCATGTCTTAAACAGGGATCATGCGTAAAAATTCAGTCAGTGGCAGCAGCAGTGGCTCTCAGGAAAGGTCCAGCAAAGGGGTGACCTTTGCCCCCGACTACAACAGGATGGTGAGCGAGCACCCTTTCTGACCCCTGAACCCTGATCTTGCCAGTCTGAGGAATGAAAGTGACATTTGATAGGATCTAATACTCATAAAAACCTGTGCAGTGATACAAATAACGTGTTAGCCTGCTTGGTTTCAGCACACCGCGTCCTCCTAAACACCGATTGTTCTTCCTAGTGAGACATGGAGCTGGTGCAGGTGATTCTGTGACCGGTGGAACGCTGCTGATCCACGGCTGACCAGGTGGCTACCAGACTGAGCCCTGGGACAACCAGAAGACGTGGTCCGTCCCCAAAACGGGGGACGCACTGAAGACCTCTCCCAATGATGAGGGATAGACTTCCTGGTCAGAGCACCGAAACTGTCAGCTAGTCCTTGTGCATTACCACGAGTTAGAAATGTGATGCCATGACAAGGGTCCCAATCTTAAGGACAGTGATCTTAAATATAGTCGCTTATATATAGTCGTGTGTGTGTGTGTGTGTGTGTGTGTGTGTGTGTGTGTGTGTCGCGTCTGGTCACATGAAAAGTGTTTTGTGGTTGTATTTATGCTGTTGCTGCCTGTGTGACACCTGGAACTGTTGGTCAGGCCAATGCTATAGTGAGGCTATAACACAGTATTACCTCTAGGTGCATTTAAAACAGCGTTTTCCTGGCCTTGTGTTATTGAATCAGTAGATAAGATAGCTCAATCACGATGACATAATTATCGCCTTTAAGAGTGCATTTGTAGGGTTTACAAGGTTGTGTATGAATGAACAATTATGCAGCTACCTGATGTATTGCCCAGGCAAGCCGGTTTCCATTCTGCAGCTTCAGTTGCTAAGTGTGCCGGGCGAGCCAAAGATCATATGCCTAAATTAGTCAATCCAAGCTACCAGGAGTTATCAGTTAAATCTCTGAGTTGTGTTTGGTGCAAACAAACCTGAAGCAACACAAATTGCACAAAATGGTGCTTGAAAAACAAAACATGATATTATTGAATCCACTTACTCTGCAGGCATTACAGTATACTAAGACACTCATCACACTATGAGCTAGTAGCAGAAGTGTTGGGTGTTCCTAATCAGCCTTTATTTTATTGAAGGGTACAGTGGATGTTTATTCTTTAAAAACTGTTCTTTTGTCTTATAATCTATGGCTCAACACAATGCACTTTCTATAGGAGTCATTCACTATTAGCAGTGAACAACTGCTTTGCTATAAATAATGTTGGGTTAAGGATATATAGTTCTGACCCTTATATCTTTTAAATCAGTAAACGTGCCTTCAGTGGTAATTATTTGATTCATGACAAAGACTAAGCAAATTTTACTTAAGCTGTGAATTCTGAGCTATTTGCCTTAAAGTGTGTATGTGGAGGACATATTGTGGTAGAACATGTAAAATATATTAATCACATTGTATTCTTCTAAGACACTAGCAGGAAATATATCTAGAGGTCATTAGATGTTTGGTTTTCAAAAAAATTGTTAGAAAACATACTGCCATGCAGGTTCTGTGCCTTTAACAATTATTATAGTTTTTTTAACTTTTACATTTTGTTTCCTAAATCATGTTTGTAAATACTGTTAATAAATTATGAATCCATATCATGCACGGTTTAAGTTCATTTACCCCTTAGAGTTGATGTTCAAAATCTTCACAGATTGAAAACTCAAAACTGATTAAGACAAATTATTTATCAACTGATAGTGGCATTTTGTTTCAATTCATAAAATTCCAGTGGAACAAACTCGTACGACTAGCCTACTTTTCCCAATATTTTGAGGCTAAGTAGATACGCAACTCAATATTATTAAATTACTTATTATACAGCAAGTCAACACGTTTAAAAAAACATATACTCAGACTGCAGCAGACGTGTGTGTATGGTTACAACTCTACCAAGCATTTTGATATAACAAAATGAATTGGAGCCTTCCCCTTGATCAAAAAGCCTACGTAACTTGTGCCATCTTCTGGCAGCAGCTGAGTATAACAGCTTGACAGTCCAAACCAGTGTGAGCTGAGCTTCCGTTGTTCCTGTGCAAGCGAGGGAGCTTCCCTAGGAGTTGGTTCCTGTCCTGGGACCTTTGATGTAAGTGATCCTTGCCTCATTATCAATATCCTCCATGACTCTCTCCTGCTTCACTGAGAGGATGGTGTAGCTGACTGAAGATAAAAAATGGTTAAGGCCTCAAACAAGGCAAGACGAGAACCCTGGCCTTCATCCTCTCAACCTTTCAGAAAGGCTTTATGAGACTGGTGTGGAAAGTTTTTGAAGGTAATCAAGGAGAGGGAAGGTGCACAAAAATAAACAGATGAAATTCAACAGTACTGCAACACGTGGTGCTACCATGACATTAACAGGTAGACCCTCAAACATGTAAAATCTAAAAACAAATTGAGTTATGCAAAAACATTATATAGATATGATATATTGTGAGCATATGTAACTATTCTGACAAAACAAAAAGCTGATTCCACGGGAGGTCCGTGATCAAGCTGGGGAACACTTCATGGTTTCAAAACATTTTACTCTGGCCCCTATAAGCACACACGCATCGCCCCCTTGGTGGTTTTGGGAATTAAACAATCCTACAGACATTTTGAGAACTGCTGTTTACCATGCTTCCAACTGTTGAATAGGTTTACTAATCTCTGTGGTGAGCCATTTAAACTGAATATTCCCGATCGCTTTAAAAAAAAAAAAACATTAGAAAGAAAATCATTGCTTATATTTTTCATTTAGGATTCACCACAAATTAAATACAGTGGTTCTCAAAAATATTCACCCCCCTTGGACCTTTCCAAAATGCATTGTGTTACAACACAAAATCAAAACAGATTTAATCAGACATTTTTGCCACTGGTCAACACAAAAAGGTCCATAATGTCCAAGTGAAAAATGAAATGTAATTGTTCAAAATGAATTATAAATACATAACAGAATTAATTGATTGCATAAGTATTCACCCCCTTCAGTCAAAATTTGGTAGAGGCACCTTCGGCAGCAATCACAGCCACAAGTCTATTTAAAAAAGCTTTGCACATCTGGACACAGCAATGTTTGCCCATTCATTTTTGCAGAATTGTTCAAGCTCCATCAAGTAGGTTAGGTACCTTTGGTATTATAGTCACTATTACTTTTGGCCATTCGAGGCTTCATTACCGTTCTTCTAGCAGCAGTATATCATGCTAGTAGCGCCAACTCAGATTTTCTTTTTGAGAATAAAAGCCATCATTGAAATATAAGGCAAAATAGTTAATCTAGTCGGTACATTTTATGTTTAATGTCCGTTCCACTGTTATTCTTGTCTGTTCTTTTTTTACAGATTAGATTGTTAACTATATTGCCTTGTAAATTTCAATGATGATTTCAATGATTTTATTTTGAAAATGAAAATCTGCAGCATAATATCCTGCTGCTAAAATAACGCTAATGAAGCCTCGTTTGGCCATCACTAATTACTATAACTGTAATTAATTTAGGACAACTAGCAGATTCATATTTTTCACTTTGACATTACAGTGATGATTAAATACATTTTTTATTTCATGTTGTAACAATATGAAAGTTGTTTTAACATTTAAACCCAGGAATCAACCAGTCAGATTTTACTAGTTTTAAACCAATTCATAATTTGCCACTATTACAGTCAGTATATCCGCTTTAGACCTACTATACAAATGTACTTAGATACTAGCAATGATATTAAAGTTCTATATCTATGGATACAAGTACTTATTCAATAGTTACTCAAATCTTACTACTGATGATGTGTATGAAAATGAATACAAAGTAGGTGTTATATTAACTATTTATTTATACACACACGTTTACTTAGCAATACGGACACCAATATACCTTTCCCTCAAAAAATACCTACATTTCACGAATATTAATTATTTAACATTAACCCCTTACATCCACACCTAACCTAGCCCTAATGCCTAACATTCCCAATTGTACATTTTGCGACCGATAGTCGCTTTCTGGAGTATATTCAGGGTGGGACCTACCCGTATTTATCAGGCGCAACGTTTCACAATTAAAACGGTCTATGGAAAAGTTCAGTTAGAAAACGTTTCGCCAGAAAGAAGCTAGCAGCAGGATACATAGGAAGCTACACAGGCTAGCTACTTGAATGAATGTTCTCTGCGTTCTATTATCTGTGGTTCTCCATATAATCTATTTTGACAAAACGGTAAATGTTTAGTTCAATTTGTTTCTTTTTTGCGAAACATGTGTTTGGCGAAATGATTTAACACCTTGTTACATCACAGAGGGGTTATATGCTAACGTTAGCAGTTAGCTGGTTATGAAACCCGGGTAGAAGGATACACATGCCGATGACAAACGCCCCGATAACTAGTCCAGTTATGCGGTTGCGACTGCGTATTTTTTGCATGTTATTTTTCCAATAATCGAGATCTTGTCTTTTCCGGAGTTGTTTCTGCGCTTCACTAAGTTTATCAATGGAAGCGACCTCTCTGACTCCTTCTGAACCTTTTTCAGCCATCTCTTGTGTCATAAAGTAAGATAAAGAACGCATCCTTATTCATTTCCCGTATGGTGGCTTCTGACACTCAACTAGACGCGGGGACTTTGGCTACTACCAGAATCTATCGTACTCTATGTATTGTTTTGTAGGTGTGTGCGTGTGTGTCGTAAGTAAAGTCACTTGTGTTTTTTTATTACACTGCTAAATAAAATTCAGGGAACACTTAAATCACACATCGGGTCTCAATGAAGGGAATATATTAAAGATCAAAATTATTACTGTACATTGTGTAATTCGTTGTGAGCAAAATGACGTAAAATGGTGTCAATGGACACCAAAATCAACCGACTGAGGGCTGGATTCAAACTCACACCGAAAATCAAAGTAAACAATTTAAATCACAGGCTGTTCCAACTAGCGTGAATTTCTAATTTCTATTGGCTATAGTGCATGGAAGATGTTTGAGTGGACGCACGTGAAATAAGCGCAACAGTATGTTGACTAAACAACCTAGCCCGGATATATTTGCCTAATAGTTGTTTATATGTGAGCATTTTTTAATTTCCGATAAGAAAAGGTTCAATAGTTTAGTAGCTAGCCAACCAGCCCAATGGCACTGGCTAACCGAGCTAGCTACCTTTATAACAAGAAGGACACCAGGAAAAAGCTATGGTAAATTGTTTTGTGCCTTGTAACAGTTGGAACAGTTAAATAACAAGCTATTTAGGGTTCTATTGTCTGTCTGTTTAGGAGGTCCAGATGACCTAAACAGGTGACTGGAGTGGAGGAGAGTGGTGACAGACAACAGTGGAAGTAATGTTCACATACCACATGTATCTCATCCTCACTGAGTTCATCTATAACAGATGATAGAAGTGGCCTAGATATTCCCTATTAGTTAAGCCTACGATTACTTGGATAGGTAGGAAGTGGAGGTGCCAGAATCATTGTGGATTATGTCTAGTTTATCATAGGCAGCATAATATTAAGTAATATTAATGTGTTAGTTGTGTCCCAATTTTTCACCCTTTTTCCAAAACAAACTGTACTTGTACACTTCCTTGCATTCATTTTGCAATATAATAGGAAGTCCCTCCTGTCACTGCTTAAACACATCTCTTTATACATTAGGAGGATGCAGGAACACACCTTGGAGAAGAAATGGCCAACCACCTCTATGTCTAGCCCAGTAGTTAAAGTAAAAAGTGATATACAGTACAAGCAGCATGGTAGAATTAACATCTATTACATTTATATTTATTCATATCCTTCCCCAATGACACACGTTTCTTAAGGGGGTTGGTTATCTACAGTATGGACTGAGATAAATAGTTATTTTGGGAGGGGAAAAACACCACTTCTTTATTTTATTATTTGCTCCATACTTGACATTGTGCATCTATTTGGTATTCAAACTCTCAGAAAACTATCAGACGTGAGTGGGGCAGCTAAATAACGCCATTGCTATGTGCAGGCAACCCCAGCAAATTCTCCCTCAGATACCTTCCTGTATTTGAGATGCTGGTGGACAAGTTGCCCTCCATCAGCCAGGTGAAGATGCTCTCGTATGTGAAGAAGCTAGGGCTAGATTTGCAACAAAATGGCAAAAACAAATATGTGTTGCCTTGAGCCCCCTTTTTCAAATGGTCTGTATTACTACCTTCAGAGAGGGATTGTATGAATGCATACTTTTGTTTAGGATTATGAATTGTGTCCTGATTCATCACCCTGTCAAAGTGTGGACTAGTTTTGATGGACAGCAAATGGACATCTGTTCCTGTGTTATGACAAGTCATTCAACTACTCAAAATGACAACAAATTGCGGCATGCTGGTCATGTGAACAGTGAAACAGTATTAGTTTTACATTGACCCTCTGTTTTACATTTCCACTTCTATTGTACCCTTTTAAAATAATTTGTGTTATTTTATCACATGTGGCTTTGGCTCCATGGCTTTTTAAACACTCAGCAGCAGGAAGAACTTTGTTTCCAATATAATTATGTATAGTATATTTCTAACTGTATTGATGAGGAAGGGGTGGGCAGAATGATCTATTATCACTGAACTGTGTCGAATGGACAGTCCCTTTTGTTACAATCCCCTAGTAACAAGTTCAATAAGGTTTGCTGCAAATGTAATTACTATACAGATTTTTTCTGCTCTTAAGGTTCTTCCAATGTAATGTTTTTTTAATTATATGGCTGCTTATATTTGTTTTATGTTGTCTATTTGTTATTCTTAAATAACGCTTAAACTTCCTGTTGCCTATCTTGGCAAGGATGCTCCGTAAAAACAGATTTTTTATCTCAATGAGCCTTTCCTGGTTAAATACATAAGTGTTGGAAACTATTATTGAGGAAGCCTATTTGAACTCTTTGTAGCCTTTTTCTTGAACACAAGAACTGTGTTACCTGTAGGAAAGTCTCAATCATAGATGTCCAGGTATACTGTAGGAATAACCTTGTGTGTGTGAATGTAACATTTGAAGATAGTGTAATGGTTAGTTGTGCAGATTGGTTGCCATGACATGACAAATCAATCAACTAATAAATAACTTTTATTTCAAGACCCAATATATGCCCATGTTTTGTAAGATGTTTTACCACAGATTTACTTGGCGAATGTTGTCTACTGTGCCTCTTAAAATTGTATAACTTAAATTAACGCATACTGGCCATACTGCATAGCTATGTTTACATTATGATTTTGGGTTAGTTCTGTTCAACAGCTAACTAGCTAAATTATAACACCCTGTCATTGTATGTGTCAGCTTTCTAGCCAGCTTCATCTTAGCCTGTTAGATATCTAACATATGTGCACGAGATGATTGTTTAGTGAATACAATCGACACGAATTATATATGGAATTTGATAAAGCAACTTCATAGTATGCATAGAGTAACAAATAAACGACTAGCAATTTGTATCAGATCGGGTGTATATTTTTTACTCGCAAAAACCCAAATTAAGTTCCATACACAATAGCATGCCTACTTTTAACAAGCCTTAAGTCTGAATGAACTGGAGCAGTTGATGTTGCCCGGTCTGGTTGACCAATGGAGATGCATTTCCTCTCTTAAACCCGCCCACCGTGAAATTCGTGTCAAAAACTCGCAACCGCAAAAAAAGAAAACGAGAGCAAAA
The DNA here is from genome assembly GCA_016801175.1 of Esox masquinongy. NCBI lineage: Eukaryota > Metazoa > Chordata > Actinopteri > Esociformes > Esocidae > Esox > Esox masquinongy. The sequence goes on along the minus strand of JACXGI010003164.1, from coordinate 35,271 downwards.
TCCAGGGTAACGTAACCAAAGATAGAAAAAAACTGCAGCCAAAGACAATCGTTTTAACGCAATCGCGTTATCAAGAAAAAATATTTCCTCTCAAAGAATTATTTGCATTCATTTTTAATAAATTTGTTTTCGCCTTTCAAAAGATTTTATTTGCAATATATATATATATTTGATCTCAATACTTTTTAGTTTGCTTTCAATATTAGATTTGCTTTCAATATTAATTATTTTGTATGCAGTACTAATACTTTTGTTTGTTCTTATTGAAACAAAAGTAACTCCAAAGGTGATGCACCGATACATAACGTCCCAGAGGTTCTCAATTAGATAAGCTAAAAAGACCGGAATGTAATTGTATAGAACATAGAATGGAAAGCAGGCTCGGCAGGCACTAAATATTGGAAAGCACATTTAATTAAAAGTTGCCAAGAAGTATATAATTCAGTCAACTGTAATGACTTGACACTCAAGAGACTTTGCAAATACTGTTGTTTGAAAAATGTGGCTAATGATTTGAAGAGTGTAATAAACATTGACATAGAAATCATAGTATTTTATTAAAATAGCATGAATAATGTAGGATAATCTCTTATGTACAGAGAAAAACATTTGTTTTCAAATCTCTTGGTATATCTTTTGTTCTTTTCCTTGATCTTTAATAACGTTAACACTATAAAACACTATAAAACAGCAGTAATGTCCGGGGTGGGATTAACGCATGGGTTGAAGCCCATAAGCATAAAGAAAAAAAAAAAAAAAAAAAAAAAAAAAAAAAAAAAAAAAAATATATATATATATATATATATATATATATACACACACATTTTTTTTTAATGCAACCACCAACCACAGGCCTGGGGACTGGGCACATAAGAGGCGCGGAACATTTAAAAATATACATTTTTACAGTTAAATGACGTTCTTACTATTAGGCTCATACCAACAGTACCAGACCTAGTACTGCCTTAAACCTACAACCACTTAATGCATAGTTATGAAACACAGTATGGTCACCAGTGGTTTTCATGGACAAATTCACAAAACAATCTAAGGAGAAAATAGTCAACTCTTGAGAAGCAAGTCCCATAAAAATAAAATGTTTCCTTTTTCACTCAACTTCCGTTTATTAATGTTCTTGAAATTGGAAGTACCAAAGCAAATGGATGGGTGGTTGGAAAGCATACGATATAAATGCAGAATGAGGATTGAAGGCTTGGAGCTACCAGAGTTAAAGGCCACTTCCTTGACAGAAAACAGAAAAGCGCCCTATCACCATCTTTTACCAAACCTGGCAACCCATTTAACCATCAGCATTACCCAGGACATGCCAAAGCATTCCCCATTTTCTCTGTCCTGTTTTAATGGATGCCACGTCTCAGCTGGGGGCAAACACTACCTCAAACTCATTGAGTATTTGTTCCACAATCTGGTTCTGGAAGACCATGTAAACGGTTATGTTGGCCGACTCGGTCTGGGGCCTCAGTAACGTGGGTCCAAACACGATAGCCACGCTCTGGACTGACATGCGGTTCTTCTCCCCAAACTCAATCACCCTGGCAGGGAGGGGACGAGGAAAATAGGAAGGGAAAGTGTTTAGTATATTGGTTATTCCTGTATTTGTTTTGTCAGTCTTCAAAACAATGGGCACTCACTTGAGGAGGTGCTTGAAGAGGAGGTGCATGGTGTCATGGTTGGGTAGGGGCAGGGACCTCACCAGATCACGGAAATACAACACCTTCTGAGAGTAGTCCTGGATTTCTACCAAAGGAAGAGTCATCCCAAATGTCTATTTATTCACATCACATTAGGCTATGGTGGGATTATTGAGATTAATTACAGTATTAGAGTCTGACTATTGAGATGCATCTAGAATGTTTTTTAAAGCCGACTTACGAATGGCTGCGATGAACTTGTCGAAGAAACTGTAAGGGAAGAGAGGTTCAGGTAGCTCCCTCAAGAAGAGCTTCAGAGCCCCTGTGATCACATGGATCTCCTCCCACTGCCCATCCTCCAGGTCCAGATTCTCCTCTTGAGGAGAAACAGAAACAAAAACAGAGCAGGATGAAAGAGAGGAGAGAGAGAGGGAGAGAGAGCATAGAGAGTGTTGTAGATGATACTGCAATATGCTCCATCAGCAAATGTACGAGAAACCTTTGGAGACTCATTTTACCATGATCTGCTTTGTGGCGCAGTCTTTGAATGACAGCTAGGTTTCCACTGACTCTGTAGATCCCATCAATGTCCAGTCCTAAGAGGAATGCACAAGGTCATTAGAGATGGTAACAGACTACATTACTTATGTTAAAGGTTGATATTATGGTATGTGAGTCCACATGAAAAAGACATGTCTACCTCTCCTCTCCACTGCTCGGATGCACTTCTCCACAAACCTGGGCACAGTGCTATTCTCTCGATGGCACAGCGTGTCCAGGTGACAACCAAAAACATTATCTAGTGAACCATCAAAAACATCCCATTATCATTCTGAGTGTTCTAAAGGAACCATAAAGTCCAACCTGGTGTCGTTATTCCGTAAAGTCATATCACCGTGTTATAGATTCCACCCATACCTCTTATGTAGCCCTTCTCCTTCACTGACTGCAGAGTGGGTCTCCTCTGGAGGAACTTGCGTAGTTTGGTGCGGACACGCCCCGGATCTGATGACTCTGCACTAATACCTGATGGACTTTTGGTGGCTACAGAAAGGGATTGTGTGTGTGTTTAGGGAGGGGGTATTAATGGTGTTAGCCGCTTGTGTAGGGAGGGGTATTAATGATGTTAGCCGCTTGTATAAAATATGAGTTTCCACTAATTTAAATATCAAAATCAGGTTGCTGGAAACTAATACTTACAGCTGGTTCTCTTGTCTATAGCAAGTGGAGCTTTCTCTGTAGGCTCCTCCTCTTCCTCTTCCGACCGGTGATCTTGGTCCTAAGAGAGAAGAGTACTGATGAAGACTGATGGCCCATTTACTTCTACATGCAGTACACACTGTAACTCTGGGCCATTACCTGCTGTCTAATGCTGTCCAGTATTATCTTGTGCCAGTCACAAATGATGCTATCTGTGTCATACTGGATCAGGTACTCACATCCGTGACGCGTCTTTAACTGGAGGGGTGGAGGGAGTCAAATTAAATACATTTTGATTGGGTTTCTGAATTGATTGGAATGGGACTGCAACCCTGACCGTACCTCCAGAACATTCTTCTTGCTGGATTTGTCCTTGGGGGCCCAGCACACAGTTGCCCCGCGCAGCTCCACTGTGTACTCTGGGATAATCTGACTGGTTTTGTTCTGAGAAGTCACAGACCAAATGTTTTTATATGACAGGTTAAGCCTGACAGACGAGGCGAGTCATTATTTCAAAGTACAATTAACTGATTCTCTCAAGCGGCAGTTATTTGAAAAATGTTCTTACAGAGTTTCCAGAGGCTGCAGACTTTGGATCTTTGTGAAACGTAAGAATGCCATCATGGAGCACAGTCCATGATTGACTCCAATTCTTCCTGTCAGAAGGACATTAAAGACATTTCAATTGCAATGATTGTTTCAGACATTTTAATACACAACTGAATACATTAAGGAAAAGATCTGAGAGAAAAAACAATCAAGAACATCATTATGTGAACATCAATATTTTGTGGGTAACATATTTTACCTAATTTTTTTCCCGTGATCGACCAACTTTGTTTTGTTGAGGATCCCTGCCTTCTCCAGTAGATGTGCCTAACAGGATTACGTTTGGGAAAAATCAAAAATCACATAGTACAGAAGTAGCGTGTATTAATATTTCTACTAGTGGTGATAAACCACAGACCTCAGATCAGGTTATAGACCTTGTTATTCCAGATACCCAATTACTTTTAGTAGGCAAATTAAATGAGCAGTTAGCACACAAATGAAGCCATATTCACCACTGGAAATAGCCCCTACTGGCTGAAATATGTTATTTTAGGTAATTGGGGGCTATAATCTCAGGCCTGCATTAAGTATTTCTATGTATTTGTATATGCTAAGTAAGGTGGCAGCAACACAGGTTTGTTTGTGGAGTTCCGGGTCATGCCAAATGATTGAGCTGTGCCCTTCACAGGAGAAGAGCAAAGAGCAAAATAAGCAGATACTTCACAGCTTTCAGATGTGACTCAGTTGTCAACATGGGAGTGGTTAGACTAAGAAAGTGTGTCTGTGTGTGTTTGTTGTATGCATGCATGCTTGGGTGTGACAGTATGTGTTTAAATGGGTTCTTCTAATTCCTCAAATGGGAAATGATTCATTGGGATTCTCTTTGTTGAGCATTGCCAATGACACTCAGCACCTTACTGTTAAAACAGCAACAGCTCCATAAGTACATTCTGTACATTGATTTCAAAAGCAATGCGATACAATATTGTGTCAGATCTGAAATCAGGGTAGCATGCACAGCATTTCCAAACAAGTCCCCACTTGCAAAGGCCCAACAAGTAAAATATTTTTTATTTCGAAAACATAGACAATTGCTCCTTTCCCCACTAGGGGGTAGTGAGAATGGTGGTCCAAAGTCATGACTGAAACGGTCATTTAGCCAATGCTTGTTTACCCAGATCACTTTCTTGTCTGCACATGAAGCAAAGATAGAGGACAGCCCATTCAGGTTAGTAGGTTCACTTAAACACCCCATGAGAAACTCCACATTGACAGAAGCACGCAGTACAGACCCAGAATCCAATACATTAGCCAATAGTGTTCCCCGTTCCCAAGCTCCATTAGTTCCACTATCCACTTCAGTCCCATGGTATGTTAGTTAGATCTGAACACCCACACACCACCAGAATGCACTGCCTGTCTGGCAAACTGCGTAATGCATCCACCATGCATTGGTGGACCAGGCCTGACGTGGGCCATGTGAACCTACGTGCTGGTGATGTGAGTGTGTGCTCAGATTGGACAACCACCTCCGGAGTCCTAGCCTATCCGACTTCATGGAAAAAACAATACAGTATTCAGTAAATGCAATAATCTGTCTTCAGGCTCCAAGTCATTTGCCTGTCTGTGAATCTTGTCTATACAGAAGCATGTGCTGCATTGTAAAAGGTTTGGGTGTCAGTTCCATTTCAAGGAATACATTAAATGAAGAGGTTAATAGTAAGTTGTTGCATAAGAATTTCCCATCCGCACACATTCGTTTCCTTTGAATTTTGACAGAAAAAGGATGGACAATGGAATCAGAACCCTATTTTTGGACATTCTAGACATACATACATGGTGTGGTGTTTCGGCAGGGTTGCCTGAGCTTGATGCTTCACTGGAGACGTCTGAAATGTTTCTTCTATGTTTTGGAAAGAACGTCTGCCAAATGCAATGGAGGGAATTAGGTTCAGGTCAGTCGGTCAACAAAGTCGACGGGGCATTATTGTTCAAGCCCAGATGAGTTCCTACTATTTAAACTTCAGGAGGAATCCTGTAAAACGTGAGACACAGTAATTGTCATTGTTGTAGTTCTTGCCATTTCGGTTTGTAAGTGACCTCCTGAGAGGAAACAAACTAGGGCAGGTGTTTCCATGTCATCTCCTGTTGAGGACTTGACGATGACACAAATGATGAGATCATTCCACATCAACAGCATTGTGCATGAAGCTGCGAGGCCCAGGTGTCTCATGGCAGGGACTAGTGATAATGGCCAGTTTGCTTGGGACTACCAGGAAAACAGCACACGCTGCGATTTCCATTTTATTTTCCTATACAGTCGTGCCAAATTCAGCCTACACTCGAAAAAAGGAAAGCTTCCTGGGGAATGTTGCAAGGGCTTACATTGGAACTGTGGGATCATTTCTTAAAAAAGGAAATATTTTAATGGTTCGTCAAGGAAACTTTGGAAGAACCTTTTGGGGTTTCACTTTTAAGGGTGTAGTTCTTCAAATTGTTCTTTAAAGAACTGTTAAAAGAAATTATTTGAAACACCCATTTAAAATGTACCTTACAGAAATGTGAAGAGGTTTGCCTGTAGTTTCACTGAAGCTTGATCCTCCAAGCAACGTTTAGAGTGTAGAGGTCAAAAGACCAATTTTTACTCCACCAACAGCGTGAAAGCACTTTCAACCCCACCGTTCACACCCTGTATTCCCAATTGACTCACACTGTCATCTTGTGAGAGGCCAAACTGAGCTGGGCCCATGGTGTGTCTCCAGTTCTTCAGAACTGGTGGCCCGTCCGGGTCCACCCCATTCCCCACCTTGGGCAGGATGGGTGCAACCGGGAGCTGAGAGGGTTAACAGAAACAACGAGTGTAAAAGCCCTACTCAATCAGATCCCAGTAACTGACGTTCTGTCCATCGCTGATGTATAGCTACACCGTACTTCCAGACCTGGTTGGTAAAGTCAGAAATAAGTATGCATCCAGTGACATAATCGGGTGGCCAGGTGGCTAATGTGAGTGTACCCATAGGAGTAAACTAGGAAGTAAAATGTGAATCTCTCAGAGTCAAATGTAAAAGTCACTCATTCATTCCTTACTGTTACAGTATTGCTTCTCTCCAACTCTGTTGGAAGGTTCCACTGGGATTTGGAGCCGTCTCTCAGGTAGTAGTAGGTCTTTCCTTTTTGATCCTCTGACTTGAGCCACTACCAGACCACACACACACACACACACACACACACACACACACACACACACACACACACACACACACACACACACACACACACACACACCAAAGTAGGTTATGATACAATTGGAATATATTTCTTTAACTTAACTAATTTATCCAGAACGAGTTATAGCACTGACTGCATAAATGTTCATACTTTTTCATGTTGGCCCACCTTAAGGACCCACAACCCTGGCGTTACAAGCACCACACTCTTACCAAGTGACTACACACACTGCAGGTTTTCATATCACTACCCTGTCAATGACCTGGACCTCCATTCTTACACTTACTTGCTCCTGAGTGCTTTCATTGGTGAACACAGTGTTCCCTTCTGCATCCATGGAGCAATTCCAGCCTGCCAGGGTACTGGAGTCTAGGCTGGCCCGAGGTATTGCAGTGCTTTTGCCCAGCTGCGAGGGCGGGATGTCTCTGGGGAACGCTGAGGAAATGGGGTCTGGAGCCTCGTGGTCTTCTGTCGGGTAGTCTTCTTCTGGGAGAGGGGGCTGAGGAACAGAAGATTTTCAAGATATGCCTTTAGGAATGAGTTTACACTGAATAGACAATAAACTGTTAATAACATGGTTCATAACATGGGAGGAATTCTGCACAAACGGCAAAAATTATTGCACAAAAATTATATATTTAATAAATATTATTTTGCATATGGGAAAAAAACAAAAAATGAAATGATAAATTCCATAAACATGCCAGAACCACTGAACTAGATAATGAACTAACCACACCAAACTCCTTTAATAAGAACTTGAAGCATATGTGAATGTACTTTTGTCTGACTTCCCAAGACTGGTTTAGCAGGTTTTAAAGTAACAAGGCACAATATTTTCAAACAATACTTTCCAGTGTTCTGTATTTTAGAATTGTTATTGGTTCATGTGCTACAAACAACGACCACGTTAGTAAATGGAAAAACATGAGCTGGCCCCTACCGGTACTTCATCTGGGCGCTTCAGCACAGAGGGCAAGAAAAATGGAGAGGAGGGGGAGTTTGGCTCCGGAGCTAACCAGGACGTGGCCCCAGAATATGGGTTATAGAAGTAGGGTTGGCCGGAGGTGTCATCCATAAACTTTTCCCAGTTGGAACCCTGGGATGAGGTTGAGGAAAGGGCCGGGGACGGGGTCTGGGACGGAGCTGGGACGGCCTGCACCTCCTTGGGAAGCTCCATGCTGGTGGAGAGGAGGGAGCTGCCGGGTTTGGCCCAAGTGGTTTGGCCCGTGGTCGGATGGTAGAAGAACTCCTTGCCACTGTCCTTGTCAGTGTGCACCTGCCAACCCTCCGGGCTAATGAGGGAGGCGGCACCCAGAAATAAAACAGGAGGGGGTTGCGCGGTGTTTTTCTTCAGCTCGGTGACGTTGGCGTAAATGGCAGTGTTGGGGTTGGCATTCTCCACCTTGAGACAGAGAGCCCAGGTCAGTCATCAGGAATGACACAAGGGGCAAGAAACACTTCACACCCATTCCTAAATGACCAGAAAGCCACAAATATTGTGCTCTGTGAACAAGGGATGTGACTTTTGTCTGAAATTGACCTTATCCTACTTGCAGTGAAGCCAGTTGTACCCCCTATGAGAACAATCCGTGAGAATCTCCACCAGACAAAGGTCAGAGGTAAGCTGTCCTTTCTGCCCATCCACCCTCTACTCCCGTGAGGTAACAAAGCACTAAGATGAGATCAAATATCATTCACCCTGCCATATTGACGGGACAACCTTAGTAAACCAGTTCATCACATTATACCCATTCTTACAAGGTCCATGCATTTACCCATGCATTATCATTATTACGTCCATGCATTATACCCATTCTTACAAGGTCCATGCATTTACCCATGCATTATCATTATTACGTCCATGCATTATACCCATTCTTACAAGGTCCATGCATTTACCCATGCATTATCATTATTACGTCCATGCATTATACCCATTCTTACAAGGTCCATGCATTTAAAGATCTATGTTGACCTTACTTCTCGTTTTCATGAACAGAACATGTAACATCAAAATTGAATAATGCCCGACAACATTCCTATTGTAGTAGAAATGACCAGTCAGCACTAATATCTGCATTGAGAAATCGATCTGTTCTGTTAAGGTATTTCCCGTACATCTCAGGGGAAGAGTGGATAGGACAACATCCCAACACTACCAGCAACAGTTTCCACCACAGCGAACTGATGTGGATGATTTCAACATGAGTCAGATCATCACATGATAATGAAGTTATATTGATCGGGGAAGTCTACATGACAACACCGCAAAATTTGTAAACAGCTAAATACAGTTCATCACATGTAAGTACTGTGGGCATTTATTTCAAAATGAAATTGCACTGAAGCACATTTTGTAGACACTAAATTAGGCTGAGTGAAATTACGATTAGGTCCTTTCATCTTAGTGTGTATGACATTAAAGAGCCAAGGAAAGGAAGCGTTTGACGATTTTGGGGACACCCCACATTGAACTCACCTGTGAGACACCTAAAAAGGTCACCACCTTGTGTCTGAAGCTACGGTAAGCCTTGAAGATCATGTCTGTCATATCACTGAAAAAGGCACCGCTTCAAGCAACGTAATGATCAAACACGTTACATCCAATCTGAGGATATTTCATTTTAACCAGATTAAAATAGATCCAAAAGCAGAAGTGTTATCAATGAAATTACACAACCTGTTCAGACAATGTAGCAGTTCCTTTTTTTCTACCTGGCTTGAAGAGATGCTTTTTCAGCACTGAATGCATTTCCGAGAAGCTTTTAAAAGGTCAGGGATTACGAAGTAACCTTCTTCGTGCTGGCCACGTTGAAACTTGGAAAACAGTAATTCTAGAATTATTTGCTTATGAAGGAATGCTTGGCTGCTAGTTACAGTTCTTTTGTCATCTGCAGAGTATCGTAGCAGGTGCCCCCTTTATACCACACACAGAAAAACAGACATGCAAACATGGACATGCACAAAAACACACTTACAACCCCAACATGAGAAAAAAAAATTATTCGGTGGAGGAAGCGAGACCAATGTTTAACTGTCATTTCCTCTGAAGTTGGACTAATGGGAGTTTATTACATAAACAAACAATTGGGTTGTTTGTATACTGCATAAATCTTATCTGTAAGTACCTGAATAACAAGTCAAACGCTAGAACATTTTATATCTGTGTTTTTTAAATACTTATATTTTACTCTTCATTTTCCTACCCTCCCTATATTGTGGGACGTGTAATGTCAGTTTGGGAGAGTTAAAGATCAATAGATTGAATGTCCAACAGAACGTGCCTCCTGGACCAATCTGCGGCATTTTGTTAATGCTGGATCAATGACAACACACTTTTTTCACTCAATTCCAGATCTGTTCAGTGGTGTCTGGGATATTCACTCTTCACGGGCCGGTAAAGAGTCAGGCTGCCTTGATTGAGCTCCCAGGTGCCTAAGTTTTCCAGAAGGAGTTGCTAGAGCTCAACAAGAAAACCATATTAAACTACTAACCACCCAAACCTGGTCGGTGCCGGCTAATAGCATCAACCTCTGCGGGACCCCTGGGCTATTCCGCTGCAATGTTAGCATTTTCAATTGACTGCAGTAGCGCTACAATCTGGCAAATCATTGGAAATGTGATGATACTCACTCCCCTCCCTGATTTCATTATGGCGAACAATAAACATTCCTTGGGCAATAAAAGTATTGGCCATCGTCAATATGCAAGCAAAACTAAAAACAGTCACTCACTTTCATGTTTCTGTTTTCACCACCAGAAGTTCTCTTTTGCGGTGTGAGAATTGTCTTTGTAAAGTTGAGGAGGCTGCTGGTTATGCATTCAGGTTAAAACATCAACATCTTTCTACGGAAAGACACAGTTTTTCAAAGATAAATATGAAAAATTATGCTCAGCCACTTGCTCATTACGGCGGAAGCAATACAAAAGGTTTATCTTTCAATCATCTGAAGGAACATTGTTTCTCATACTCCTCCCTGTCCAGTCTTCAAGAAAAATAGCATATTAGCCCTCAAATCATGATAAATGGATAGGATACTAAAACGACTGGTTCAAACAAAGTAAGGCTGGGTGATTGCCAGTCAGCAATGCCTGTCATGCCAACAATTGAAATAAATAGGAAAAGTGGATAGGGGGAAATTTTCAGACTCATGGTTCTGTCTCTGGAATGTGCCTACTGTCAAAGTAGATAACCCACCTTTAAATCAGATTGTGTTTGTGACTGCATGTATCCAAGGAGGTCATGGTCAACTATTTACTTTTTGCATGTGACTCATTGTCAATGATTGTTCAGTATAAAGCCATGAAAACCTAAATGGCATTCTGCCCTTGTTGTTTTACAATTCACTCTGACATCATGACTTTATCACACGATTACATTGACTTTTAACACAGCATAAACAGGAAGAACACAGTCAACAGCAGATACAGATGTACATAACCAATGCGTACTTTATAAATGAGTAAAACGTGCCAGAATGTCACTTGATGCTAACTCAGATCAGTTTATGTTCTGAGTACTCAGTACTTCATTGTCAAAGTGTGGTTGTTAAACCACAGCATTGAACTATATGTTTATGGAGAGATTGGAATGGTACTAGAGCATAATTGGTTGTGGTGTTTCTCAGTCTCTTCATAATCGCTTACCACAGAAATAAGATAAAGTGACACAATGCTGTATGGTAGTGAGTCTCCATTACTACCATGCACTATCATTCATCAATTGATACAGCGAAGAGGTAAGAACAACAACTTACACCATCAAGGTTTAAACAGGACAGAGTTAAGGACCCATACTGGGTCTGTAAGTACACAACCAGTCTCTGGTTAGTCCCATGGAGCTGCCCATTATGGAACATAATGCACACGCACAATCAATACCTACACAGTTTGTATTTGGCTGAGGGTCAACCACTTCCTTTCAAGGCAGAGCAACAAAAAAACAGAGTAACATCCACAGCAGCTACTAACAGATTTCTCTGCCAAATACTGTGCTCAACCGGTATGCTAGAAATATACAAATATTGTCAAAAGGCAGGAAGGAGGATAATTGGAGCAAAGTAAGGATTAAAAAAATTTGTGTGCTCAAAGAACACAAGGCTATGGCCAAAATGCCAGACGCAAGTCTTTGCTATGTCACTGTAACTTGTGAATATATGTTTGTTGCAGGTATGAAAAGGTTTTGTATGAAATATATATTTAAAAAACCTAAATAAGATAAAATCTGTACAATTAAGTGTCACTGACCATAAAAGATCACGTTTACCTGTTTAAAGGTAGTCTGGTTACCCCCCAAGGCAAATATTCTTCATAAAGACCCAGCCGAAGGTGTATACTTCAGTTTGTCCTCCGTTTTAAAAGCACCAAGTTTACCTCATTGTACCACAGTCCAAGCCGTAGTTGCCAGGTATACTACAACACACAGGTGGTGCCACTGCCCGAGCAGCGAGGCTTGAGGGAGTGGTCGCCATGCTCGTCAAGTTTAACCCTCCCTTGCCTGATCGCGTGGGCACATAATACAGCCAATATAAAAGTGATAAGCTTGTATAAGTTAACCTGAATATTGTGGATAACTGCTTACGTAATTGTGAAATACCAACAGGAAAATCTTAACTCAATATGCTGTTTACTTTTCCTAACTAATGTCATGAGAACATTGGAGGATTCAGGATCTGTGCTTTTTTTAAGCAGTCACATGTGTGTTTTTGCCAGTTGCCATGAGAAAAAAGGACAGTTTTTAATGTAGGGTTTAGGCTTGGGGTAAAGGTTACAATTGAGGTAATATGTTAGGTATTCGGGGATAGGGAAAATAGGATTTAGAAAATAATGGTTGGGTTCCCCACATTTTAAAAATATAGTTAATGTTGTGTGTGTGGCATTACATTGGGGTGGCCTACTGGGTGTGTATGGAAACTTGTGTGTGTGTGTGTGTGTGTGTGTGTGTGCGTGGGTTTCCAGTTGTTTGAGATTAACCAGTGGGGTGTGGCTTGCAGCCCTACGCTACAGGAAAGGACTCCTCCTTTGTTTTGTAAACACAAATCATGCGCAGCAGCCAGGGGTGTCTGCTAAGGCACTAACTTGGCTCGTTGGCTGTATCCACTACCCTGAGCTCCTTGAACTCAGCTCCTAAAAGGTTGGGATACACGTGATCAGCTTGATGCAAATCATACTCCCTGTTATATCTTGTCCAATACATGTCAGTTGCTAATTATATACTATATACATATTATGACTAAATATACTTACACATACACATCCCATAACTATACTATAACTGTTATTGCAACAGTGAGTTATAGGTGGGGGGGGGCTAGACTGAATTCTTAATTACGGTCCTTCTTATTGGCTAATGGATAATTCCTGATGTTGCTGCTTACAGAAGTTGACTAGCTCATTGACCGAAGCTCAAAATATAAATGATAGTGTCCACTACTGCAGATGTTATTAAACGATTAATAAATTATATTAATTGTTTCACCAAGTGTAGTGTCCTGATGTTGTAGAAGATTCATATTAAGTCACCCGATAAAACATTACACAATCAAAAGCTGAAACTAAGGGGTCAAACAATGTTGACCTTGCGTCAAACGCATAGAGGTGGATAGATACAAAGTACAGGTGAAGTCAGCTGTCATTGTGCTGACAATAAAGTTTAGATTCCATTTTAACAAGTGGCCATGTTTTGAAGACACTCACTGCAACTCAGGTTGTGTATCTGCCTAAATGTACCAAATTTCGAATTGTGCAGATGGAAACTAAAACAATACATATAAATATTTTTAAAGGTATACTTTGGGCCCAAATAAACAGTGAGTCTAATTTTCACAGGATGTTTTTGGATGAAAGCTGTAGAGATTGCTAAGAAATGGTAAATGGCACTTTCGGTGCACAGTGGTGTAAGTTAATGCCTCGCAGTAAAACTGCAGGCATCATTGCAGCTAGGAGTTTGAATCCAGGTTGCAGCAAACCGATAGTGCCCATGGTCCCTCTGAGTGCTGTCCACTTCTGCACACATCTTATTTTAAAAAAATAATCTTGTTTATAAGCATTAAATTATGAGGTATGACGTTTAATTGATCGATCAGTTGTAACATTTAAAGTGTTCATTTTATTTTTTGCCTCAAGTCAAGCATTAATATGTCAAATCTTTTATCAGGGTTGTAGTATATAGCTTGTGATGACTTCTCCTTAAAGTGTGGTATCAGTTCTCCTTAAAATGTATTCAGTTTCAACCAGTTTTAAAACAAGAACTATCAAAAGTTGAGTAGTCAAAGTAAAGATAAGATTATTATTCTTAATGTACATTACTCCACTGATAGTAGGTAGGAGACTGAGTGTTACACAAATAAATTTACCTAAACACAAAGTTCCCTAAGTACTGAGGGTGTAGGGTAAATATACCTATTCAATGAGGCAGTAGAGAAAATCTACCTAAACACTGAGGCAGTAGAGAAAATCTACCTAAACACTGAGGCAGTAGGGTACATCTACCAAAACACTGAAGCAATACAGTGTTTTGCCTGAGGCAGTAGGCTAAATCTACCCAAACTCTGAGGCAGTAGGGTAAATCTACCTAAACAGAGGCAGTAGGGTAAATCTACCTAAACACTGAGGCAGTAGGGTAAATCTACCTAAACACTGAGGCAGTAGAGAAAAACTACCAAAACACTGAGGTAGTAGGGTAAATTATTTTAAACCTATCCTGGCTGATCATATGCCTAGGGTCACAAAATGACCACTTCCTTCTGATATATGCCTGTAAACTGAAGGCCAAATTCAAAAAACCTACTTTTAAAACTCTACTTTTTCCTCTTGCATATAAATTGTCTTTTTGAGAGATCTGAAGCTTTTGGCCCTCCTCTCTCTGCTTAGCGGTGTGTGTATTCAGTAATTGCATGGTTCTGACATCAAAACATATTCTTGCCAATCTGATCCAAGCCTGATAAAGGCATTCAGGAAAATATTTGGTTTCAAAGTTACTGACCCTAGCGAATGTGATGTTTGATTTATAAGCTACTGGCCCTAGTTAATGTGATGTTTAACATTGTCTTTATACAGCTCCGGAAAAAATTAAGACACCACCGCACCTTTTTCTTTCCTTTCCAAAAAAGTTGAAAAGGAAAGTTTTGAGTGAGGAACAGAAGAGTTCAATTTGCAGTGGTCTCTTAATTTTAACCCTTCTGTTCCTCACCCAAAACCTTCCTTTTCAAGTTTTTTGGAAAGGAAAGAAAAAGGTGCAGTGGTCTCTTCATTTTTCCGGAGTTGTATCTTTTAGAAAACATTGGACTTCACTACAGACCATGTAGTGTGTCAATCCAGGACAGCTAAAAACTTGCAGCAGGCAAAGGCCCAAGAAAAATGTGCACTAACAGGGCTGGGACAAGGAATGTAACATCCATAGGAAAAGGAAGAAAACCTGTACTTGTACATGGGATATTCTTGAAACTTTCTCTGTAAGGCCAACTGTCAAACTGTCACACTGCACATTCACTGTACTTAGTTTGTTCTGGGATATATTCTTCAGAATTTTACCTGAGGCAGTTGTTAATATCTTGAAAACAAGTAAGCAACTATGTATTTAACTATACCTACAGAAACTGACTTGAGTATTATTGTCTAGCAAAGATCCAGTCGAGTTACTAAACCTTGAGTCCTAGTCAAGTCCAAAGTCTCTTGTGCTCGAGGCCGCCAAGGTAAAGTTGGTTGGATATTCGATACAGGATATTCAACAGATATTCGAAACCCGATATCAGAGGGGTATACTACGAAGCGAGGTAACAGGCTTATCCAGGTAACTTCAGGCGTAACTTGGTGACGTCGGGTGTAACTTCCCAATTAACCCGTACTACGAAAGGTGAATACGTTTTACCCGGGGTATGCTGCCATGGCAATTTACGCTGCGTCTCTAAACTGCTCTGAGCAGGTTATCTTCAAGGTTAACTCGATGTTACCCAACGTAAGCACCGCCCTTCCGCCCACAAAAACACCGGCACATTTGGAAGACCCAATCGACATTGCCGCACCGATTGTGAGAGGCTCACTCCACAGGGCGAGGGTGTTTAAAGACCGTGTAACTCCTTTAGTTTACCCCGATGGTGTTTTCTAATAAAGACATTGATTCTAATCTGAGGGAATTCGGTATATTTGCCGGCTTCTAGGGCCAGACGTCCCCAATGCCACTCGCCGGAATAATGCGCTCATGTTGAGCAGTGTGTCGTGCTTTGCGATATTTTGCCAGTGGACATTTCATGTATTCCATCGGTGATGCTGAACATCTGAGCAAGAATACTGTAGGCTGTGCCGTGCAGTTCACAAGGTGGTAGCTCTCACTAAACTGCTTGATGCGTTTGTTGTGTTCCCTGGCCATTTAAGGGTTCTTAAGATCAAGTATGCTTTTTATGCGATCGCAAGTAATTAGCAAAAAATACTTGGTCTATTTTTAATATGCAATATACTGGGCCTAGGCCATATACAGAATACATTTTTTTCCATAGGAATCCCGAAGGTGATTGGTGCGATTGACCGTACGCATATCCCCATTAGAGCGCCCCTGGGAGAACATGAGGGGGGTTATGTGAATAGGAAGTAATTTCACAGCATTAATGTTCAGGTATTTGATCATTAAATTCATACAGCAACCTAGGTGTTCAATGGAGTAGATCTTAAATAATTAACAGTGAGTAATGGGTCAATTTCAGAGATGTAGTCCATGTGTAGGCCATAACTGAATTATCTTAATTGGTTTCACATGTTTAGATAGACTATTTTACTTGTCCTTACATCTCAATCATACTACAAATAAAAGAAGAGTCTGTAAGCCAAAATAGAGAACATAGGACAAGAACACTGCTCTCATTAATTTACTGTCATCAATACGCTGCCAACAAGCCTCCCTGGCTTTGTTGGCGGTCACGGTGTTAGATTTAGCCGTTAACCTTTCTTTAAACTCCTCATAACCTTTCTATATACATGTGCATACAACCAGGAAAAAAGACGGAGCACGAGCCGTTGTGGAAAAACTCAGCTTGCATTCCCGAACGCGCCCCTTTTAGGCGAACGCGCACAAACTCCAGTAAGCTAACACCGAGTCGACTAACAAACATCTTAATCACCGTTGTAGCACCGTTTACCACTTTAGGCAATCAGAGTTTGTCAAACTTGGTCCAATCCCAATGTCCCCCCTAAACCCTAAGCCCTGAACCCTCACAGACTTCACTGACGTCACCTTGTAAGTGACTGAGTGCAAGAGGCTGCAAGGGCTCAAAATGCTATAAATAGTAATGGGATAGCACTTTGCGACTTTATTATGTTACCTTGACAACACTGAAACATGTTGCACGGGTTTAAAGCGGGTTTACCGGGATTTCTCACTTGCATCCGGGCTTTCCCTAGTAACCCCGTGTTTCACGTCACAACGCTATGAACTGTGGGCAATTCTCTCAGGCAAAGGCTGCAGAAATGCGGACTTACGAAAAGGGTGCATAAAAGGCTCAAAATGTCTGCGAAAGAGCCAATGCGCGCTTGACGATTTGACAGTGGGACAACCCTAAGCCCTCACAGACTTAACGAGAACGCGCTTCAAAGTCCGTGAGTCTGGACATTGGGATTGGTCCCTTGACTTTCCATGATAACCCCGAGTTAAATCTGAGTAGGCTGAACACCCTTCGTAATATACCCCTCTGATCTCGGGTTTCGAATTTCCACTGAATATCCTATATCGAATATCAATCCAACTTTACCTCGGTCAAGTACCAATGGCTTAATAAATTTGGTGAGCTACGGTGAAATTCCCCTTTAAAACGCTTCCCATCTATCTACTATTGGGGGAAAAAACGTCTCAGAATTACCTGAAAATTGCCATGCCATGTGGAAAGGCTGGTCGTTTAGCGAGAAGTCAAAACCAAAGACTGTCTACTTTTCCATAAGGTGCAACAGGTAGACTGCAATTGTACTAATAAACCCTACGCAACTGGTTTTAATCTCGTGGTTCAGATTGTGAGCTGATATTTAGCTAGTCTACTAGAAAGAAGGAGATTTGCATGCGTAATGAGTATAATCGCAGTTGGAGTAGCCTGCCCACCAGCTGGTGTTGGCTGTTTTGTGGCGCAAATTTCCCACTGCAAAACAGACCTGATCAGAGCATCTAACGCTACTATTACCCTACTATATATTCTTATTGTAACTTACTAATTCTATGTTAATATTGACTAAAAAAAGTTGTTGAAGTCTTCACTAAGGCAAGTCCGAGTCCAGAAAATTCGGACTCGAGTAATAGTGCATTACTTGGACCGGAGCTGTCTTCTAATTTTCGACGGTTAGCACTCGGGTTCCTTTTTTTGCACAGAAGTAGGCCTACTGTCTGGAACGCTGTACCTGCACTTCTAATTAAACCAATCCAATCAACTGTCCATATTCCCATCTAGTGGCAAGAACGTTGACCAAGGCAGAAAAAAATCACCAATGAGCAGACATTTGAATATTATAATTTTGCTTTGTTTCATTTTTTGTTGCGTGCCATCTGCAAAATGATGCACAGTTGCACGTGTTTGATATCCCGCCGGATGCATTGTTCTGTTTTGAAATCAAGCATTAATTGTTTTAATGTAGGCCGCTGCTGTCCAAAGTGTTTAACACTTACCTTTTTATCCCTTCTATAAAATAAGTAACCTAGCATATCACCACCCGATATTAACAAAAAGCAACGAACACGCTTTGATTAAACCGGAATTACTGCCACTGAGGTTCAAATAAATCTAGCCAGCCTGTCAATAAGAGCGTTTCATATTGGGTTTTGTAGTATATTATATAAGTGTCAACAGATTTTGTTTCATTACATTTACTGTTGCTTGCTAACTTTTTACAACTATAAAATGCAGAAAACTGCATTTTGTGCGGAGTACCCTTTGAACGTGAACTTTTTCTAACATTCTCAAATATGACCCCACAAACATTTGCTACGGTGTTCCGTCTCCCCCAAAAGCTTTTCCATTTCATGTAAAATCCATAATACTCCATAATCTCCAACATCACAATATTTGTAAGTCCAGATTTTGGGGTATTCACATTCAATTTGTATTTTGACTGTCTATTCGGACTCTTCAAATCTGTTAATTTGAAAGAAAATGAGATTTCCATATTGCAGGAATAGCCCATAGATAACTTCTGAAAAACAGGTCCCTTGAAACACTCACCACATCCTGAAACTACAGCTCAAAAAAGCAGTCATATCCTCTGCTGACGTTACCTCAGCTGTGCAGGCATGTAAACTGACTCTTTCCCTTTGTCCTCCATTGTTTCCTCAGGCCTTATTTCATTATCTCTGTTGCCAAAGTATCAAACAGACTTGCTGCAGCCTCATGACTAAGCCTAGCAGATGGAACCTTAAGGGTTTCTCCTGACTCTTCAGCTGACCAGTTATTGTTGGTGATGTCACTGACACTAGTGACTCAAGTTGGTCACCGTTGTATTCTAGCTCTATTTATTTTGGGACACACTTCCTTCACTGCTTGAGTCAGACTCAAGGCTGAACTATAGATATAAGGCCATACATGAGAACATTACAGAAAGTTTAAGTTCTGGTTTAGTGTAAAATTTAAGAGATCTGTTTAAATCTGCATTTACTGAGGTTTGTCCCACATGAGACACCATTAAAAAAAATCATTAAGTCTTTAAAATAGACAACATTTATCTAAGATAACTCAAGAAATCTGTAATAGATTTTGACTTTGTTTTAGAGGATGCCTCAGTCATGCAATTTTACATCAAACTAAGGTGTTAGGTAAAGAAAAAAGTGTGACTTGTCGAACTGACACAATGGTCAGTGCCACTGGATCGATAGCAAGCACTTCAGCTTTTTAATGCCTTGTTAATGGGCACATTTCATTTATTTATTCAAATGTTATTTAACTAGGTAAGTCACTTCTCATTTTGAGTACAACCCGGCCAAAGGCATTCAAATACACAATGCAAGACAGTACACATAAAAAAACATAAATAATATGTATACATACAAATACACAAATAAACTTCACAGAAAATTAAAATAAATGCAGTGGGACATGTACAGATAGGAATAAGGGATTCAGAAGGTGGGGTTGTGCACTTGTTTATGGACAATGTATATTTAGCATCTTGTGTGAAGGATGACATATTGTGGAACAAGAAACCAATTCTGGATTTAAATTTAGACTGCGGGTCGGCGATTTGAATGAGCAGTCAAATACCAAGATGTTTGTAGATGCTGTGACATACTCAGCTCAACTCAACTGATTATTCAGTTCCATCCAAAACATGGATGTTTAGGGGGTACGCAAGTTGCAGAAGGATTTGATTACAAAGCATACATGTTTTTAGTTTTAAGGACAAATGTACCCTAAATTACCCTATTTAAATAACTTCAAACTGTCAGTGTGAACAAAGATTTATAATCCAGACCTGGCATAGCAAAAACAAGATTGGCCACCCCTCATAGCCTGGCTCCTCTCTAGGTTTCCTCCTAGGTTCCTGCCTGTTTAGAGAGTTCTCCCTAACCACTACAATTCAACACTGCTTGCTCTTTAGGGTTTCAGGATTGTTATATGTATAAGTAGTTTGTGATAACTGCTAAGGAAAAATGGCTTCAAATATATTTAATTGTAAACTAATCTCTTACTCAAATTGAATATTTAAAATGAATATGTGAATATTGCCAATCAAAAATAAATATCGGTCAGTTCAGATGTCTCTCCCCTTCATTTCCTTGACAAAAATGATGATGACAGTGCCTCCCGGTGGCATGTTAAGCAATAGAGGAATGAACATATCCACCATGTAGATATGAATAGATTCTTCTACACTCTGCCCACAGTGTAAATTCTCTGAGTTAGTCAAGGAATAAAAATTGATCTGCTCTTCTATTTGCTATGTCATTGCTGCTGCTAGTTAATATTTAGAAAATCAATGACTTACTATCTGCCTGCTTTGCTGCATAGCTGAATGGACTACCTCCCCTTCCTTTACATCAAAGTCATTTAGCAGACAATCTTATCCAGAGCGACTTGCAGTAGCGACAGCGTACATATTAATACGGCCTTCCCATGGGAATTAAGCCCACAAAGCCAGTGTTGCAAGCACCCTACTCTACCAATTGAGTTACATTGGACATCCACTCAACCCACCTCCCCCACACTTCCCGTCTTTCTTGTTTCCTTGACACAGATGGTAGAAAGCTAGTGCCACAAAAGGACATATTATGTCTAGGTTTCTTTTCGTGTCTGACGGGTTGAGCCCCACAATATGAAAACATGAGCTCCTCTAAACAATGTCTTCATACGACTCAGGTTTTCCATACAGACTAATCTAACATTGATCCTATAATAACTATCCACTCCTTATGGTAGGGCCTCTGGGATATTAAACTTAGTGGGATACTATTGTAACATGGCGAAGATTACCCTGTTTCTTGGAAGACATTTTATGTGTTGCCACTGTACTGAACGTGCTTTGTTTGACTGTGTCTTCTTGTTCACAGACTTAATGAGGGAATAGAAGACACCTGTGCCCCTCCCTGTAAAAGAGTAGCACATGGTGTGCAATAGTATAAAAAGCTATACTTTCCATCAGTATAAAAGCTATACTGATGGAAAAGACAGCGACAGGAAGCGTCACCAAATCCCACGCCAGACCTTCGGGTAGCCTACAAACCTAAGTTAATTTGCAGTTGCCAAATCTTCTATCCAGTCTCTGTGTTATGTGAATGTGTACAGCTATCTTCACAGCCTTTTTGCACAGTAATCTTAAATCCTTTTTGACTGGACTATGACTAGTCAACTTGCTGATGATTCAAAATGTCTATGTAGCTACTAGATTTCCAGATAATTGAATACTTATGTGAGATTCCGGAGCAGCACATGAGTGATTTCTTCCACCATCAACAAAACCACAATTTTAGTGACTTGTAGAGTCTACGCCAAGAATCAAATGTTTTTCTTGCGTGGTGGCCCAACATCCTATTAAGACAGTTGTTTGTGTTTCCTTTGTTTACCCCTGTACAGTACCCTGTTCATTGTTTCAGGGAAGACTGGGGCCCCAATGAAATCAATAAGGTAAACCGCACACCTGGCTCCCTACTTAAACCTCAACTAATGTGACACTCATTTTACCTGTGTCTGTGTTGGAGGGGGAGAAGCAGGAGTGGTAGGCCCAGCCACCGTAGCAGGACTCACAGTCGGGTTTGTCTCCACTATTATAGGAGACTCATCCAGTTTCAGGTCCAATATGGATTCATAAATATTCTCATAGTCCTCCTGACATTTTTCCAACAGATCCGTAGTAGATTTGTCCTCTACCTCCTCCTTCAGCTCCAGAGGAGATTCCAGCTTTTCCAGAGGTTCCTGGTGGGGAATTCCACCTCTGGTGGTAACTTCGGCATTAGGGATGATCGGCGTATCCACTGGAATGGCTTGGGCAGGCCGATGGAGGGGGTCAGCTGGGCTAAAGCTTGGTGCTCTTGACTTCAAGGAAAGAGGTTCTTCCACCAAAAGGGTTTTGGAAGCCAGGCTTAACGGCTTCTTGTGTTGGGCACTATCATTGATTAGAGGCAAGGGCAACACTGAGGGGACCTCAGGGGCAACATAAGAGTGAAGGCCCAGCAGTGAGTCGTTCACCCTGCCGTGCTTGTAAGCCACTGGGGATGGGTCGTGAAATTCCAAGGGGACACCAAAGGTGGACATGCGATGTTCTGTCTTGTGGCTCTTCGGGGAGCGGAGGCGAATGGTCACCTCATCGCCTGCCCTCGAGTCCTTATGTTCCACCCGGTCTGGAACGGACTGCTTTGGTACCGGCACTGGAACCGGCACTGGAACCGGCACAGAGACCTCGTTGGGGCAGGGCGGGTCAGCAAAGTCTAGCGGGGACGGGAACTCTGCAGGGAGCTCCTTGACATATTTAGCAGGTATATAGAAGGGCCTAGCGCGCTCGTTCTTGCGCACGTGCCACCAGTGGTCGTTGGTCTTGGCCAGCAGGATGTACCGTTCGTTGGGTTTGATGGACACGATGCCGCCGTCACGGCCTGTGTACTCATACTCAAACTCTACCAGCACCAGCCCCATGTTGCACACCAGGGAGGTCATTGTGGCGTGGTGGCTCTGGCAGCCTCAGCTGTGGCCACCCGCTCACAACTTTCCCTCTGGGTTGGTCAATGCTCCACTGCAGTCCTCCTGAAGGAGAGAGAAAATGGGTTAACTATGATTACAAATACTTCACAAAGGTAATTCACACAAAGGTCAACCTGGTCTTAAAACATTTTACCAGTGTAAAAAAAATGCATTATCTATGGCCATTATGATGTAGGAAGCCAAGTCTCAAATAGGGCATTTTAGTCAATACTATTTAATTACTTTAAGGCACATTTTCAATGTATTGTAGGATTTTCATCAAGGTCATCATCAAACTTTCATCAAGGTTTGCCCTATAATACAGTGTCTCTTTCATTGTCAGTATCTAGTGTTTTAGCATTGTGATATCCGTCAGATCTATAATGGATGTAAATGTGATGGATGATTTTACTTGTATATCTTAAGCTTCAGAAAATTGCACATTTAGCTAATTTTTAAGATACAAAAAGTATGTGCAGAAGTCTGAGGCCATCTGAGAAAAATTTTAAATGTTATTTATCTCAGAAGTATATATATATATATGCAAATAAATCGAATACTATAAAAAGTAACAACACATTGTGTTGTTCAAAATGCATTGATATCTGTTCAGATGGCTAAAATATGGAAGACCAACGGGGTCAAAATGAAATAATTAAATATATAAATAATTAATTGAATAAATATATAATTTTAAGTGGCACATTAATATTGATTTGCAAGTGTGACATTTTGGTGGTTGACTGACTCAGAGAGTTCTTTCCTCTCTGTGGGCTGACCTGGCTGGGGCCTAGACAAAAAAAGAAGCAGGAAGATGAGGGGTACCTATCAGCAATATTCCAAAAAAACCATAAAACCAACCAGTTTTGGCTGGGAGAGACACCAGGAAACAGGATTTTGCTCAGAATGGAAGTCATTCCTTATCAGAGATGTCGGGACATCTCATACAGTAAATGCCCTAATGGCTGGAATAATTTGGGATCAAAACTGACCTTAGATAGAAGATAGAGCCTGAAAAAGTAAGTACACCCCCTGGAAAGTTGTCTTTTTTTTATTTGGACATGTGGATATTTGTGTTAAATTCCATCCTCATTAGTTGATAAAGGTATTTCAATTTAACAAATCACAAAAAAATGTTTTTAATCAATAACCATTTATGTTATGTAATTAACATAAACAGAAATGCAATTTCCTTATATGGAAAAAGCAAGTTACTTCCCTGCCTTCACCACAAATGATTGAAACTAGAATCAGGTGCACCAAAACCATTGAAAATTATTATAAAATCATTAGAGAGTAACTTTTGTCATTCAGTAGAACTTGTATAGCACATTGTCATTCATTGATTAAAATGACATGTATTGTAATTAATTCATTAAAATTACGTGTATTGTCATTCATTCATTAAAATGTAGCGTTGTTTTTGTTTGTGTTTTTTATTATTAATCTTTATTGGCATGGATTTGATATTGTTTGATTTTATTAATAACATTTAATCTATCGATGTTTTAAGGCATATTTTACATTAATTTATCTTGTTATATAGACCCATTTCACTGTGACAGAAACACTGGAACCTTTCTACTTTTATGCCAAACAAAAAACATTGTCTGAACAAAGTTGAACAAACCTACATATAGCCTCCAAAATTATTGGTAAAAAGTTTGCAAAAAGTTAACAAGCATGAAAATCCACTTGTCATCTATAAATAAATCAGTTAATGAAGTTAAAACCTGATTAGATACAGGTTGATTTGACCCCTGGTATATGAGACCGTATACATAGATATTAGATTTGAAAATCCATAATAACTTATTTTATTGATGTTTAAGAGCAGCTTCACCTTGAGAATGATTTAACCTTCCTTTCCCAGGTCAATTATTTTAAAAGAGCTGCTGTAACATTGTTGTTATGGAAACCATGTGAACTGTGGCCTACAGTGGTCCAGCAGTCTAACCTGTAAACTGTGGTCTACAGTGGTCCAGCAGTCTAACCTGTAAACTGTGGCCTACAGTGGTCCAGCAGTCTAACCTGTAAACTGTGGCCTACAGTGGTCCAGCAGTCTAACCTGTAAACTGTGGCCTACAGTGGTCCAGCAGTCTAACCTGTAAACTGTAAACTGTGGCCTACTGTGGTCCAGCAGTCTAACCTGTAAACTGTGGCCTACAGTGGTCCGGCAGTCTAACCTGTAAACTGTGGTCTACAGTGGTCCAGCAGTCTAACCTGTAAACTGTGGTCTACAGTGGTCCAGCAGTCTAACCTGTAAACTGTGGTCTACAGTGGTCCAGCAGTCTAACCTGGTGCTTCTGGGGCACATTAACATTGCAACACGTATTCTGGCCAACTGCCCTTTCAGCAAAACTCTCTCCTCTATCTTCACCTACTGTCTCTATTCAATTAAAGAAATGCATAAAAAGTCCTGAAAATATGTATAAACTCAAAAATTAAAATAATCATAAAAAACAAGTTAACCCCTTTTTCCCCTGGGTCTTTAGAATATTATTCTGTATCTTTATGATCTTAAAATGCTGCATCGCTCTTATCGAAGACCACAGTGCTAAACCAACACACAATGTGTGGCACTCAAGAAAACATGTCCATCCCAAGGGGACAGGGTGATATTTAACTATATATTTCAATACTTCACCAAATGCTGTAATTAAAAGCTTGTCCTATGTTTTACTTAGTTGCAGGTAGATAGTATTGCTTTATTCAACATTAGTAAACACTGATAGTATGCTGATTACCATTGTCAAGGCTCTTATGTAAATACAGTGTGTTTCAAAACTTCATAGATGTACTTCTACAGGTGGATCCTCCTCATTGATTTGTCATGCCAGGTTCCCCAGAACAACACAATGTGGCTTGAGGAATTCCCATATGACAGTGGATCAAACTGTGGAGCAGAACATTTCTGCACTTGATTTAGTGTGTCTAGTCTGTATTTCTGGTCTAACCTGATATTACATGGTAATCAGAATGCTCACTCCTCAGGTTATTACCAAGTGATGAAATACAGACAATCAAAAGTACCCTAGAGGAGGGGGCAGGTCTAGTACTGTGATTCTTCCATGAGATGAGTGAGAGAAAGATAAAGAGATAATTTAAAGAATGAAAGAAACAGGATTTAGAGTGGGAAAGGAATGAGAAGGAGAAAGATGAAGAGAAAAATCATAGCTTTACCCTTATAACTTTTTTTACACTGTAAACACTGGCCCTTACGGCTCCTGTTAGATAAAACCTGTAAGTCACTCCCATCACTCCATCCTAACAACAAAACTGCACACTAGACTGGATATTAGATGAGCCTCCAGTGCAAGGCAATGTGTTTCTATTGAATAATCAACACCCAGTACCTTTTAAGGCCCTGGGGCTGATTTGAGGATTATCTATTCAGAGTTTTGCCAATTTCTGACAGCCTGCACAGGGAGGTGACAGCAGAACCACCATAGATGGGGAGAGCAGAGGGAGGAGACAGACATGGCGGAACAGCTCAACCACTAGTCTAACACAACAGCGGGGGGAGTTGACCCACCGGAATGGCAATCTTGTGGTTCACCAAGGGAACAGAAACCCAAGTAGGGAGCGTCTAGCTCTGCTCCAGCGATAAAGCCACACAAATTCACAGTGCTCACGTATCTCGTAACATGACATTACAAATAGGGCTTTGTGAGAATGTGGAGTTCCATAGGCTTGAAACAGGCAGAATTTTCTTCAGCTAAAAAACCTGTTTGACAAAATTAGAAAATTTGAGTGACCCTCCCTCCCTCCAGGAAAGAAGAGAAAGAATGGTAAATAGACTCAATGCAGTGATTCATCAAGTCAGTGCAAGTCTGAAGAAGGCCTTTCCCGGCTAGCAAAAATAGTTGGGTCTCAAAATGGTACCTGAATGTTGATAGTTTTCGGGACAGATTTTGCCGATTTTTCTTGCCATTTTAGCTTTAGTGGACACTAAACATGTCCTTTTTTACTTTCAATGCTAGTACAATGTTTATCATGCTTGAATATTGCATGCTATTATCTACAGAAATGATCTAAGTAAGATTACGCATGTTGTAGCGGATAGTCTTAAGGTGAGCTCACTGACTTAAAGAACAAATGTCTAACACTAAAGGAACATCCTCTGTTTTGCTGGCTTAGTGTCTGCTGGTGAGGAACACCCTCCAACTCAAAATGGCTGGTGAAAAAGGAGAACAATTGGAGGAGGCTGATCCCATTCAGCCTGTGTTTAAATACGGAAACCTCTCTTTTTCCTCTGGTTGAGCTCCCTTTGACCTCGCTCAGTGTCTCTGGTTCCTGGCAGGATGTCCATGATGGAAAAGAGTCAGGCAGAACCGCTTAGCTTCACCCTGCAATGTGGGTCACCTCTGAACTGTGGTGTCTACACTACCCAGCCTCAATACTAAACCTTGTTCCAAATATAGCACTACTCTCTATTCTTTCATTTTCTTAACCTTTCATTCAGCCTTGCTAAGTTTAAGGCTGAACAATGGCATCTACCCATAGAGCTTTACCGGATTCAGCCGAGAAGCAGTCATGGCGGTTAATGTAACTTCTATCTAGTCACAAAACCAAAATGTACTAATAGTGTCCTTTCTAAAATACACAAGCACCTGAATGAGGTGTGTGTGTTTGTGTGTTTGCAAACAGAGAAGTGTCAAAGTAGGGAAGAGGGTGGACCTGCTGGAATGTGCCCTGTACGTGTGTGACCGAGCTTGTGGCACTCCCATCTCTCTCTCCACACCCACCGAACCAGGCGGAATGTCGTGTGCCAGCGCTTCTGGCACACATTCCCTATATGTTCCTGTACCCACACCCAGAAATACACTTAACAGGACACACATGACACATAACAATCAAACCAGTGGAATCTCCTGGGCAGCCTGGACTATGGCTCACTGTATGGCTGTCATAAAATCAACGGTTACGATTCGTCACCAGAAAGATGTGTAAAATGTTACCTAAAAGTAGAGGTTTTATTGACTCAACACCGCTGATTCACTATCAGAGATCAGCATGTGACGGATTCACAGGAGATGTGGTGAACTTTCACCCTTTAACTTAGCATGTGTTTGGCCCAAGACAAGTAAAAACAGCAGACACACACCCCTTCTAATGTTAAACATTGGTTTGTTTTCCTACATTCAAGGCACCCGTGGTTTGGTAAATAAGTTACCACATATATACGGAACACGGGAACAACATTTTTTGTGGGAAGCCATCTGTCCACCCTCTGCCATTGCACAAAACAAAAACATAGCGCTTACAAAAGTAGTTAAAAACATCTATACAGTTCAGCGAAAAAAGGCTTTGATAACTTACAACAGTCCCCATATAAACAAGTTGTCTTTTACAAGGTTTGTTTCAGAAAAGTTACCTGGACCAGGAGGGCAGAAGAAACATCCTATAGCCAGTTTTCCTCTGTCCCACAGTTTCTTCAGCACTGTCCCAGATCTCAGTAACAGGTTGCTCTGTTCTCTTTCCCTCTGTTCTCTCTGATCTGTGCTTGCCCTCTCCTTCCTCCCCTGGCCAGCTCCCACTCCCCTCCTCCACTTTCTGTCTTCCCACCTGGAGCTCAAAGGTTCCAGCTCTGGTTGGAGGAGCGTTGGCCAGTGTGTGAGAGAATGTGTGTGTGTGTGTGTGTGTTAGAGTGCGCTCTTTGCCTGTGTGCTGGTTTCAGCCTGCCTGCATTCATTTCCTGTTCTAGCACTGCACATCACAGCTTTAAAGAAGTGAGAGGGAGAGCGAGTGGAAGACAAAGAGAGAGAGATACAGACATAAAATCCAACATCGACAAATTCTGTATCCGGCAACATATTGCAATGTCTCATGACAAAAGAACAACTAGCGGAGAACAAACACTGTGAATCTAACCAGAATTCACCTATTTATTAGTTTATCCTTGTCATGTTTACTCATAGCTATTTGCACATTTTAATACACTGTACTTTGTTTAAAACCTGACGCCTTTGCGTAATGTTTACGTATTGTTTTTTGTTTTACACTTGTCGTATATTACACTTTTTCCACTTGTTTGGGTAATGTAAACATAATGTTTCCCATGTCAGCCAAGGTCTTTATATTAAAATAGATGGAGGTAGAGCCAGATAGAGAGAGCAAGTGATAGAGAAAGCGTGTGATAGAGAGAGCGAGTGAAAGAGAGATGGAGCAGGACAGTGAGACAGAGAGAGAGAATCAGAGAGAGGGATTGAGAGAATAATTGAGAGAGCGAGAGGAATAGTGACAATGAGGGAGACAGACGGAGAGAGGGACAGAGAGATAGAGAACACTGGTAACTTTGTAGGTGTGGTCAAAGTGAGAGGGCATTGGGAGGCCAGCCAGTGTCTCGTTCACATGTCTTTTGAAGTGATCTGATTGAATCGATAGAGAGAGGGCCAGATGGGAGTCTCAGAGATGCCTGAAACGTTTATTTAGCAGAAATGATTCAACAACTGATTTTGTCTAGCAAGTGAACAATGTTAGAAAAATAATGTGTTATAATGTTAAACACATGACTAATAAACACAAGACTACTAGCACACAAAGCTACACACACTACCAGTCACACTGTCAGGCCATCAAAACATAACTTTTGCAGATTGACATTGGTAATTAGACAATTACTCTACTATCCCCTGACCCTCACCACATCTCCATGCTAAAGTACAAGTCGCCACAAGGAGTCAGTATCGTGTGACGAGGCAATACAAACATATTTGATGAGTAGCCACCAATGCTGCAACGGTTTCACTTGTACCCAATTGTACCGACCCAGGCCCAGCGCTAGAACAAACGTGTTGGACGGGCATTTGATTTCCATGGGCGGGCACGTGTATCCTACTAAAAAAGTATTCATTAGTAACTTTAGCACAAGGTTATATAAAAACTTAGCTTGCATAATTTTAGCATGCATGGCTTACTAAGGCTATATAATAGCAAAATACACAGCTGTCAATCAAATTTGAAAGCTTTTACTAACTACAGTAGTTACACATTCTTAGTACACATTCTTTGCACATCTTTGATCGCATTTGCAGATCAACAGCAATTAGTTTAGTACAGTTTATTATTATAAACAAACTGAGCATGGCATTATTGTCTGCGGCCCCCTGATGACCAGTACATAAATTCTGTGGCCCACACCACCATCCAAGTTGCCCATCCCTGATCTAAATATACTGGTTTCCATCAGGCTTCTTGTCCTCCTACACTTTCATTAAAGTAATGAATTATTTACTCCCTTCAATGTGATACCTAAACACTACTTTCTGGAACATTTGCACTAACACATGACGTTTCGCAATGTAATTACATTTTCATTATCGAAGCGATTGCATTCTGGTGGGTTTTTAGTGACCGCCACACGGAAACTGCTGTTTTCAACACAAGAGGGCGATACAGGCGTACAGATTTGTAAGGGAAAATGACGTGAGATGTCTATGGTACGTCCGGGTAACTTTATATCCCATGATTCCTTTTTCCGTCTTCCTCTTTCCCTTCTGCAGCAATGTCTAAGAGAGGTAAGAGACTTTCTTGGAAAAAACAATCTACATTCATCCACCCGTGCCCATCATGTTCAACAGTAGAAAATTATCAAATTTGGAGAATGGACCGTTTTATCAAATATGACGTTCATATTATTTAAAAAAAATGAACGAAGTGCGTAATTCAGAGCGATGATCTTATTTGCTTGTGATGGAAGCCATGTTTGTAACCGCCGATTAGCTGTAGCTTTTGGCTAAGAACTAGCTAAAGTACATGAAATGCTGCATAGGAACCTTGAAGTATACTTCCTAATCCCTGCGCACAGTATTCCGATACAATGACCTGTAAATGTGTGGTAACTTAACGTCATTCTGTAAATAACTAGCGTTTTGAAAGCCAATGCGTGTTGGCAAACCTCTACGACCTAAGCATGATTGCGGTTCAGAAGCACCTCCAGGATGACTGACTACTGTCGGGAGCTACATGTTCTGAGACATTTAGCGGGTTAACCCTAAACCGAATTTATTTGGAAATTGGAGGAATAACTTTATCAACCGTAACATGTTTAACTGCCAGCTGAGTGCTCTTATCTCAGGCCATGGAAAATAGCTAACGCTGGTTAGGTTCTTCCACTAGTCGCAATTCCCTAGCTGGCTGACTAACGTTGGGTACTTTACAAATGGCACCCATTTGTCCAGGTAGATTTGTCAACATGAGTTTTCTGTATTGCAAGCATTAGCCTCTTTCCAGATGAAAATGTGCAGTGGCAGTTCCTAGTTTCTTTTGTTTGTGGTGACTTGTTCTTCACCTCTTAGACTATAATATATACACTAATGACAATGTATGCATGACTGTTGCACTAGTAAATCTAGAATGTAAACGGGGACATGTTATATTGAACCCCGTTGAAAAGCACTTGTTTTGTCTAGTTAATAGCTGGGTGAGTTGTCAAAGGGAATAGTAAGATCATCACTTGTGGGTGAGATGGTGATCTTACCTGTACTGAACAATCTCAGTGATGGAAAACCCAGGGTGTTCTTAGACCTTTTTAGTGGTGCACCTGGCACTACTGGTGTGTTTATTGATCATCAAATCTCTTGTTCAGGACGTGGTGGGTCATCTGGAGCGAAGTTCCGCATCTCGCTGGGTCTCCCAGTAGGTGCGGTCATCAACTGCGCTGACAATACAGGTGTGGTATTCGTGACTGTCACATTATGCATCCTTTTGTATGGATTTGCCTTGTCCTTTCAATGACTTGGTAAATTACCCAAAAAGGAATAAATAGATCATTACTGAGGGAAGGGGTGGCAGTCTTACTATGGCTTGCTAGTCTCTACCAGCGATGAAACATTTCAAATAGTTACTGCTTTGGCCTAAAGCAGTTGTATCTGTCCTGAAAGAAACTGAGATATGAAACCCTATCTAACGTGGCTTACATTTACTACTTACCCATTTATTACCAGGGGCCAAGAACCTGTACATCATCTCTGTCAAGGGCATCAAAGGACGCCTGAACCGTCTTCCTGCTGCTGGTGTGGGTGACATGGTCATGGCCACCGTCAAGAAAGGCAAACCAGAACTCAGAAAAAAGGGTAAGAGTTTTGGTTTGTCCTGAATGTACTAATGTAGGACATTGTATAATCATGAACTGGGGATGAACTCGCCTATAGCGTTGTGCCAGATGGCCTTGCCATTGGATTTGCAGTGTTAGGTGGTGAGCGTCAGGAATGAGTGGAGGTTTTCTGGAGGGTCAGTTGAGTGCTGACGGCTTTCTGGAGAGTCAGTTGAGTGCTGACGGTTTTCCTCTTTCCAACAGTGCATCCTGCGGTGGTGATACGGCAGCGGAAGTCGTATCGGCGAAAGGATGGCGTGTTTCTCTATTTTGAAGACAATGCCGGGGTCATAGTGAACGTCAAAGGAGAAATGAAAGGTGAGTTGGCACTTGAGGTTTTTGGCTTCCTGCTGAGTTGAAGTCACTACTTCAAACCTTATTGCAAAGGCATTTTGGTGGCCTAGAGCTCTCAAACTCAACTCTGGACCTCGTCCACCATCTAATCGGGCATTTAGTAACGGAACACCAGGTGGGTGCAGTTGATGAGGTAGAACAGAACCAGCAGGCTCCGGACCGGGCAGGGTAATAGTTGTGTACCCCTGACTTACAGGCTACTCAAGTATTTCAATAGTGTTGGGCCAGTTATAAAAATACCTCTGGTTTGAATCCTTGAGCCAGCAAGGAGAAGAATGAAGAAAATCCCCCGTTAGTCATTCTGAATAAAAGGGTCTGTTTGGTTTTTAAGTACAGTGTTTTACTATGATTTATCACGTTCAGCTTTAACTATTCTATTTTCTCCCCTTCAAATGGCAATTAGTCTTACAGACATGAGCTCCCACAAGACCTGACACATTAATGTGAAACTGAATTGGTTGTTTTGTATAATGGCAAACATGACTTCACTTCTGCTGCTGTTAATCAGAACTGAAATGACACAAGGAACTAATGGGCACCAAGATGTGTGGTTCTGATGTAGTTTCAGTTTCAAATTAAATGACTGCGGGGGATATGGATCGGTCTCAGGTAGCTGGCCAGCTTTGTCTCCAAGCTCAGTCTGGTCTGAACACAGTGGTGCTCAGCTCTGAGTGTACACTCGAGCACACATTTTCATCATAGCCTTGGACAAGAATACCTAATTAAACTCAATAAGGGCCTGATAATTAGTACATTTCAATTGACTGTGCTTCTCCACGACTAAAAAAAATTTTGGGGGTATGAAAGGAGCAGAGTTGGAAGGGCTAGACCAGCGGTTCCCATCTTAACCCTGCTGAACTGTCAATGGCTTACAGTCAAGCCAACCATGTGAAATCATGTAGTTAGTCTATACCAGGGGTATTTTTACTGTGGCCCTCGAGGCCAGTTCCTCTGCATGTTTTCATTACGACCCCCTAATCAGGGACTTATTTAGACCTGGGACCTAATCGAAACTATCATCCCACACACTGAAATGATTTTTGCGTTAACTAGCTTGCACAGCTTGTGTTTACAGGTTGCATTCGTACTAAGTAATACAGTGACACCCCTTCAGCATCCGTACCTTGTCTAATCACTGGCTTGGTGAGCGTTTGAAGGGAATAAAAATACCATTACTGTAGTCCAGCTGGCAGTCTGAATTTGGCTGACTAAGCACAATCAGTGATGGCACATATGTATATTGCCCATCCTTATAGAATAGTACATTAACACAGTAAAATCTTTCCCCTACCATCTCTCCTTAAGTATGGCCTCGGTTAATCACTGGTTTCATTTTATTAGGCTGGTGCAAGCAAGGCTTTGGGATTTGCCACTAACAACATGCACCAGTCCATCTTAAGTGTTCATGGAAATATACAGAATTTTGGTCTTAGGGTTAGAGTTGAGGTTATATGAATGAACTCAGAACATCAACCATGGTCAGCTAAGTTTAATGTGTTTTTTTTTTTCACACTTAGTGACAGGGTGTGCAGTGGTTGCAAGGCTAGATGTTTGGCTGTAATTCGATTTGTCTTTTGTTACAGGCTCAGCCATCACAGGACCCGTTGCCAAGGAATGTGCAGACCTGTGGCCCAGGATTGCTTCAAATGCAGGCAGCATAGCATGATCCTGGACTCTGGCTTGCTCTTTTCAATAAAAACAATTGTAAAGTCTGTCGGGTCACGTCTCTCTATCCACTGTACATGCTAAGGGGACACAGAGGTGGATCTTAATGGCTGTTGAATTCACATTTGTATCGAAGGGCTAAAATTGAGCTTGAGCAAGTTTGCACAGATGGATGCGAATGGGCGACCTTGTGAAGAGCCCTTAGATAAAACGTTTCCAACCACTAGAGGGAGTTGAGTGAGGAGTTTGAGATCAAGCATCTCACTTCATCTTCAATCATGATTTGTGTTCAAAAATGCAAAATATCTGCACTGATTTATACCTGTGATCTTTATTGTACAATATGCCTTTAATGCTACACATGAAACCACAGGGAAATTAACACACGCTTAGAGGGTACATCCTATTAAAGCTAGAATAATTCAAAAAGATATCAAAGGTTATTGGAGAAAATGGGTCAAAGAAACATGCAGAGCAAACCTGGTGTGGTCTAGAGTATACAGGTGCACAACAAAAAAATTGAATATTGTGGAAAAGTTCATTTTTTTTCCCCCCTGTAATTCAAATCAAAACGTAACACCATCTATTCTACTGGACAACTGTCAAG
Organism: Esox masquinongy; assembly: GCA_016801175.1. NCBI lineage: Eukaryota > Metazoa > Chordata > Actinopteri > Esociformes > Esocidae > Esox > Esox masquinongy. The sequence goes on along the minus strand of JACXGI010003164.1, from coordinate 780 downwards.
TCAGCAGTCTTCCCCTTGATTGTGGTTGTGTGTACTGAATCAGACAAAGATTGAAGGCTCAGGGAGTTAATTAGCTGATTAGAGCTCTTTTCAGGTCGACATTTCAGTATTGTACATTTTTTTTTATTCTATTTTGAGTTACTGTATTTGATTTCCATGAGCTGTAAGCCATAATCAAGATTGAAACAAAAGCTTGGAATGTTTCACTATGTGTAATGAATCTAGACTACATTGTGTCACTTCTTGATTTGAATTATGGGAAAAAATTAACTTTTCCACAATATTCTTATTTTTTGAGATGCACCTGTGTGTGTGTGTATATATATATATATATATATATTATATAAAAACCTGAGATTAATAGAAAGGTGAATGTAGCAACCATCTCTACCCCTAAGCATCTGCTTACAGCCCTTAGACAAAACTAGAAGTGAGAAACGTGTGCTCCATAGATGTTCCTGCTGTGAACTATCAATGTGTACAGGTGCTGGTCATATAAATAGAATATCATCAAAAAGTTGATTTATTTCAGTAATTCCATTCAAAAAGTGAAACCTGTATAATGTATACATTCATTCCCCACAGACTGATATATTTCAAGTGTTTATTCCTTTTAATTTTGATGATTATAACTGACAACTAATGAAAACCCCAAATTCAGAATCTCAGAAAATTAGAATATTGTGAAAAGGTTCAATATTGAAGACACCTGGTGCCACACTCTAATCAGCTAATTAACTCAAAACACCTGCAAAGGCCTTTAAATGGTCTCTCAGTCTA
>JACXGI010003163.1:0-66060 GCA_016801175.1 Esox masquinongy | reverse complement strand
GGGGGGGGGGGGGGGGGGTGAAGTCTGAGGGTGGTGAAGTCTGCGGAGCGTGTCATCGGCTGCCATTTCCCCTCTGTGCAAGGCATTAACCATACACGATGCCTTGGGAAAGCACAGAACATCATCAAAGACTACAGCCACCCAGGCTATGATCTGTTCACACTGCTGCCGTCTGGTACTGTAGACACTATTAGAGCATCGGGCACGCACTTCCAGACTCACAAACACTTTTTTCCCTCAGGCCATAAGGCTCCTCAACCAGCAATCACACACGAACCTTCCAAATGCTCTGATGTCTTTTCATGCACATTCAATGTACATAGAATATTATTTTGTATACACAAAGTATATATTGTATATTATTTTTGTATACATCAATACATGTACTTCTACCCATATTGTTCATATTCCCCACCCTACTCTTATTTTTAAATTGCTGCTAGTTTACATTGTTATGTATATTATTGCTATACTTGTTATATCTACAATATTCAATATTCTACCCATATTTTTCATATTCCCTATCCCACTCTTTTGAAAATTGCTGCTTATTTTAATTAATATTTCTTAATTCTTAATATGTAGATGTTGTGTGTGCCATGTCACAAGAATTTCATTGTGCAAGAATTTCAATGATGCTCTGTTATTCGGTGCATTTGATAAACTTTGAAACTTGAAACTAAACATGCCTGTCCCAAATGTTTTGAAATGTGTTGCTGGCATCAAATTCAAAATGGGCATGTATTTTTCCAAAAACAATCACATTTCTCAGTTTCAACGAGATATGTTGTCTTTGCACTATTTAAAAAAAACATAGGGATAAATGATTTGCACCTTATCGCATTCTATTTTTATTTGCATTTTACGCAGCATACCAACTTTTTTGGAAACGAGTTTGCAACTTCAAGTCAAGCAATGTCTGTAGTTTACAATAAAACACAGTATGACTTTAACATAATATACTGCTTTTGAAACAGAAAAGTGTGTATTAATGGCAAAATTTGAACACATTCTGAAATTTTTATTAATGGCGATCAACTACAAAAATTTTTATTATTTTAGTCGTTTGAAAGCACTATTTGTTATATATTTTCAGGTTCCTGTTATATGACATATTTTATGCAAAAGTGCTTCAGTGTTATCTATATTAATTTTTGTAATATAACCTAGTTGTGAAGTGCCCCAAAAAAGTAGTTTTCATTAGTACATCACCCAACCCCCCCCCCCCAAATTGCAACTCCCGGGCTGAAAATTTGTCCTATTCTGTCCCTGGACCCTACTAGGGAGTTTTATGCACATTGTGACAACTGCTGATGTAAAATTTTTGATTTGATTGATTTTTTGACAAAAAGATGCATAGTTGGGAATCCCACTGTAATTAGACTGACACAAGTTTCAGGTTTCAAGTTTGAACGACATGTGTTTAAGCTGTTAGTCTTGTAGAGAACTTTGTCTAAATCTCAACATTGAAACAACTTAATGTATATAGAAAGTTTTATTATAAAATGACACTCCACAATTGTATTATAAAGTATATGTTAGATACAGTATATACATAGTAATAGTCAGACTTGGATTTATATATATCCAAAACTTTACATACTCTTTATAAGATGACACCCATTTATAAAACCCTTTACATATTCAGGCAATGTTGCCTGTTCATCTGGAATTAGGAGATATACTTATTATGAGAGGATGAATTTTTTTCAAAACACAAACAGGAAGTATTTCTAATTTAGTTCTGCTGTTGCGCTAAACTGTATATTTTAAGTATGGAAAATGTATACACTATAAAGAATAATAGATATCGGCTTTCATCATGACTCAGGCAGAGGTATAGAGCAGAATCAAAAACAATTCTATGTAGGCCTAGCACAACAACTTAAAACAGTTTGAGAGAACAAATGCAACATATTCAAGTAAAGCAAATTTTAATAAATTTCTTGTCTTGAAGTGCTAAAGTAATATACATTTCCTTTAACAGTCCTGTCATCTGCCATTTACTGTTGGATTCTTCTGTTTTACTCTGAGTATTTGATATTCTAAACAATCAATACATTCCAATTAGTAAAATCTTTACATCTAGAATGTAATTGCAACGCAACTGACAAAAGTATTTACAATTCACCAATATAGCTTTTTACTTTTGCATGATGTAAGTGGTCAAAAGTCTGTAGTTGTTCTGGTTGACTGCTGTTGTTGTCTTCTGAAAGACTAATGGGCATCTTCTGAAAATATATGAATAAAACAAAAATATTAAAGCTTGATCTACACAAACATCTATAGACGTGTTAAAAATGTATCTTTGTCAACATGGTTTGGTCTTGTTCGCAATATGCCATCAAATGAAAATATAAAGTCGTACTAACATCATAAGCCTTGCAGCTTGTTTTGCAATGACAATATATGTGTACTGTACTCACTCTAACTTATCCACAGCCGTAGAGTCATCAGCACATTGAATATGATGGTCTTCAGGAACAGAATTCGCAGGGCCAGAATGGTCAGGGATAGGAAGTTAGTCTTTGGATCTAAGGGTAGAAATACCATAATCATCAAAAAGTTATATTATAACCAGCATGCACCAATTCATTTTTACATGTAATTATTTTATAAATTAGGAGGGGAAAGGCTCTGGTGTGTACCTGTTTCAAATGGCCAGTTGTCTCCATGCTTGTTTGAATCACTTCCTGTCAAATAGAAATAACAGGTTGGTATGTTAGGGTTATTGGCCGCATTCACAATCTCCAAATGTTAATCTTTTTACAAGGTTCACTGTTTGTGCATACTGTAAATTATTGTGATTTGAGCTTGTGGTAGTGAGCACCATTCAAACACTCACCGTCAGGGCATGTGTCATTGATGGTGATTAGCGCTACCTGGCTGTAGTAGATATCGTCCTTCACTCTGCTGGCCTCTCCCCATGGTAAGGCAGTTTTATTTGTAGCATTGTGGGAGCTGAAGTCTGTAGCCAGGCATGCAGCTGTTTGTTCATCGTTCAACTTGTAGTACTTTGGGTCAGACTTTTCCTCTGTAAAATACCAAGACAAACATGTATTAAGACAATGGGCCTCCATGTATATACTTTCTATTAGATTTCAGTTGTGTTTCTTGAAAATACAAAACATTTGTAATAGATAATAATGTTAACAACAATTACAGTATACGTATCCAAATTGAATTGATATACTGTAGCCTTTTCGCAAAATCACGACATCTATACACAGATTGATTCTTCTGTTTTACCGATCTGTGTCCTTGAGGACACTGTGAGTATTTGACATTGTTAGATCTATGTATTTTAACCCCTAGGCTAATAGTTGTTCATGTTGATTTGTACAGGTGAAAGAATGAATCAGGGTACAACATTTGAAACATTGAATACATTCCAATTAGTAAAACATTTACATCTAGAATGTAATTGCAATGAATTTATATACTTTAGCCTTTTTTGCAAAAAAAAACAATCTATACACTGATATTGACAAAATAATGGTAGTTAGGTAGTCAACGAAGTTCCTAGACCACAACTTGAAACAATGTGTGGGTCCATACAAACAGCTAGAAGAACCATTTAAGCCTTACATCATGAATAAGCTGATGCACTTTTTATTCTTTAATGGGACACTTATCCAGCTAGCTGTCACATTTAGCAGTTTTTGCATAATTGTAATAATCTAAAAGTGTTATCAATAAACTGAAGGTTGACACTCATCTAGTTACGCAGACAAAGACCTACCCCAAAAGCCTACTGATTCAACAAAATTTCTATGGAAAAACACCCAAATTATATTTTTAATTTATATACCTGAAACATCAAAATACCAACAACAATTACACCCCCTAAACAAGGTCTGTGTCAGGGTTATAGCTTTACCCTTGATCTCTCTGGCAGGTATCTTAATTAAGCAGCATTCTTGTAGGTATTATCAGCTTTTCCAATTCCTATACAGCCACAAGGGGCAGGAAATCCTAATTTACAGACTGTAATTTCGATATTAGCCTACATTAATCATGCAATGATGCAATGGGAGATATGAGGGAAAATCCAGCCCATGCACGAAGATCTCAAATTTGGATTCAACCACTCAGTCAACTATGACTTAGCCTTCTGATATTGGAAGTACAAACCTTTGGTATTCTTAGATAGGGTTACTGTTTACTATGAGCTATGCTACTGGAAGTAAAATCACAAAAAAAATGATAATTTAAAATTAGTATTTACTGGCCTCAAAAGCGAAAGTTTATTTATTCCTGTTCAAGTCACATGTAGCGCTAGCTACATCGAAATAAAGCTGCAACCAAAACGGAATAAAAAGAAATTCACAAATTTTACATATGGAATACTTTTTTATAAGAAAAATATTTATATCCTGAAGTGGGGCATTTGCAATACATAATGTTTGAAAGTTTAAATCTGTTACAAAATTACATTGTGTATTTTTTTAATGAAATACCAGATTAAAAAAAACAGGAAGTAATATTGCTAAAATTTAGTGCTTATTTTAATATACACTTACTTGACAGGACAAGAATTTTTATTCCAGAACCAAATATGATTTTGTTGTTGTTGTTCACACAGTAATTTTTGATGTTGCAAAAACCGCCCAGAAATGCTTAGTATCTATACTTAAAATGAGTTTTTAATTTTAATGTCTACCTAATTAACTAACTATATAGGCTTAATGGAAGAAAATGATCGCTAGTTCAGAGAGATGTTGCATTTTAAAGCAATCATATAAAATAGTATTAATCAGTTGTCTGTCATGTTGAGGTAAGCAGGATGCCATGCACAGATTTTACTGACAACAAAAGTGTTTAATAACAAAACGGGTAAAAACAATAAAACAGCAGGAACAAGGCAGGCAGGCAGAAACACAAAGAATGGCAGACAAGACACACACGCACACAATTACTCGACAAAGGGCTGACAGAACTGGGCAAACTAAATAGGGTGCTCACAAGGGCTAACAACAAACAGGTGAAAACAATCAGAACAAAAAGGACAGGCTATGCTCCAGAACAAAGGCAAAATCAAAACAGAACAAAACATAACCTCCCACTGTCAGACTACATTAAAACTGTTCATGCATACTTAGACTACAAGGTATGAATACATTGTAAAATTATTTAGGTTTGAAGGTCAACGGCCTGCGTTAATAGTTGAATTGTTAATTAATTAATTTATAAATGTGTTGCTAACAATGCAGAATAGTAGTGTGTAGTAGTATACTGACAGCTAGTGACACATGATCAAATATTTAAACATTTAGGCAATACAGTAAAAATGTAAGTGGTATTAATTATTACTGGTAAAATATTAGGGCTGCGCATTTTATCGAATTATAATCGAAATTGCGACATTGGCATGTGCAATATCCAAATCGCCAACTTACGCAATTTTCAGACCCCCAAAAAACGTTGAATGAGATGCGCTTCACGCGAGGCAAGGGGCATGCATCGTATATCCGTAATACTTTTTCTTGCAGGCACTGTGGCGTCATTCGCATTGGGCGTCCGGGGCTATAGCCCCGGGTCTTTTATGAATAGCCCCAGATCTTAAATGGAACAAAAATAATAATAATAAAAAAATAGCCCCTGATCTATTCATCTATAATTCCGATCACGCATTATGCCAAAGTAGACGTGTAGGCCGCTAGTGTGTACATCGAAATTGCATGCACATTCAAAAACCTGTACTTTCTTTCCCGGGCGGGGGAGGGTGAGCTATGCCCCAAATGTATTGTGATCCTAGCGATGCCTCTGGCTGTAGGTATTTTTGTAGATTACTTTTGTAGATGCCTGAACAAATTTTGTTTAAATCGCGGTATTTTATCCAAATAAATATTGCACTTACTCAACAGCACATCAACTTTTGTTCCAGATCCGAATATGATTTCTTTAAAGTTGTTAATCACACAACAATTTCTCGGGTTGCAAATACAACCCAACAATAATACATTTCACATTGTACTGTAGTCATTTGGCAGAAGTTTTTATCCAGAACAACTTACAGGAGCAATCAGGGTGAGGTACCTTGCTCAAGGGTATGACACAGCTCTGGGATTTGAACAAGCAAATTTTAATTTACTGGCCAAACACTATTGACTACCTGCCACCAGCAATCTAGCTATAAATTTATATAGCCAAAACAACAATTTACAAACAACAATTATACACCTTGAAACAAGGTCAGTGTCAGGATTCTAACTTTAGCCATTGACCTCTTTGGTTCAGGTGAAATTCAGGTAGCCATCTCCAGATTTTTGCTAGGGGCTTCATCCTAACTTCTTGATCTCAATTGGATAATGGCATATTCAGGCATTGATGCAGTGGGACATTTTTGTGATTTCAATTCATGCACCAAAATCTGAAATTAGAATTCGCTTTAACTTGACATCTCCCTCTGATATTAGAAAAACAAAACTTGGAAAATTAAAAAAGGTTACTTCTTTATTTTGATTACGTATTCGTTGAATTAAATATAACAAAACATAAATATATATTTCTTAAAATGGAACATACTTATTTTTATAAAAACTTACTTGACAGGACAATAACTTTTGTTCCAGATCCAAAACTGATTTTGATGTTGTTATTCACACAATGATATGTCTTATTGCAAAAAGCAGCTACTAGAAATATTGGATAGGAAATTTACATTTTAGAGTAGTCTATTTAATATACTGTATTTTAATATATGCTACACAAAATAACATTTTATTGTTAGGTTGTTTTTAAGAATAATCTCTCTCTGCAATCTCAAGATAGTTACTATCAGCAACATAACAACATAGATTTTTGTCTGATGTCCTGTATTAATATGTGAATTTTAAATTGATTGAGTTTAGGGCATGTATTGCTAACAATGTTCTCTCTGTGACCTAAAGATATGACTATCAACATCATGATACCATTGATTTTGGTCTGATGGTCAGTGGCCTGCATTAATAGCTGAATTATTCTTTGATATAGACATGTTGCTAACAGTGCTGTGTAGTAGTGTGTAGTATACTGATAGCTAGTGATGAAATTGAAATATTAATAGATTTAGACAAAACAGCACAAATATAGCCAGTATTACTCATTACCAAGTATATTTTGCACTTAAAACTTCTCTTCCAGATCTGAATATGATTTTAAGTTTTGATATATTGATATCCCTGTGCGCCAAAACAACCCAAGCTTGATATTAAATGTAAAAAAATATCCATTAAACTTTCAATGTCACTGGGATAAATATTAAATTAGCATTCGTCCCTTCAACTACAAGTTCACACTTTTATATTGGTAATACGAAGGTTTTATATTGTGAGCAAGAAATACTTTGATTACTTTATGTAAAAATACTGGGTGAGTAAAATCACTTAAAAATAAGGTTTAAGATGTTGTACTTACTGGGCTCTATAGTGATCTTTATTCCTGCTCCAAAAATTATTTTACTGAGTCCTGTACCAGCCACACAGTGAATTAACTCTGAGCCATAACCACTTTTTTAGCTAGCTACATCAAAAGAGAAATTATGTAGATATAGAATAAAAAGGTTTTCCGACATTGTGATACTTTCATAAAGCACTTGACAGGAGAACAATGTATGTTCCAGACCCAAATTTGATTTTGAAGTTGTGCAATGATATGTTAGATTGTGAAAACAGCCAAGCAATCCATTTTTTTTTTACTAAGAATACATTTTAAAGACATACATATTAGCTATTATTTACAAAAGAACTTTGTATTATCAAACTAATTTGAGTATTTTATTTTATTGGTCAAAGTAAGGTAAAATCTGTTCATATACAATAAAAGTCTCAAAACAGTATAATCAATGTATCTATTTTCAGTCTGTTTTTTTTAAGGTCTATGAATTTAAAGTCAAATAACTAATGTAAAAATCATAACCCACAATTTCCTGAACATAATAAAACATTCATTTTAAAAAAATGTAAATCAACTTACTTGCTTCTACAGTAAGTTTCACCCCATCTCCAAATATTATCTTATTTATTGTATTCACACAATCCAGGGCCTCATTACAAAAACCTTCCCTGCTAGTGGTTTGACTGACCATTTGATTGTAGGCCTATTGTAAGTTTATATATATATATATATACAGTGAGGGAAAAAGTATTTGATCCCCTGCTGATTTTGTAAATTTGCCCACTGACAAAGAAATGATCAGTCTATAATTTTAATGGTAGGTTTATGTGAGCAGTGAGAGAAAGAATAACAACAAAAAAAATTCAAAAATGTTATAAATTGATTTGCATTTTAAGGAGTTTTGGGTCATTGTCATGCTCTCTCATCGGTTCACTAATTTCTGACAAAGTAAGATCATTTCTTTTTCTAGAATAACGTTTGCACTCACCCCAATGTACATTTTTACTTGAAAAGTTAGAATACCAGTTAATACTGAAACACTTTGTGTCACATTAAAATTAGTTGAAAAATACTCACTTGTTTCAATTATCATTTTAGTCCCGGCTCCAAATATGACTTTCCAGTTGTTAGTATTCACACATTGTATTAGTACTCAACAATAACCTACTAGACAGCCTATTACTGCTTTTTTATTTCTTTTTAAACAGGATGTGTTACCAAGGAGCTAAAATTCGTTATTAATGAATTATACTAAAACCTGATAAATGTTTGGTTATATTCTTTAACAATTAGGTTTACATCGATTTATTTTTGGATGATCATGTTTTATAGAAGTAATAATTGGGGCTATCATTGACAGGACAAAGTGTAAACCGTTTAGTCTGTATGAATTGTGCAAGAATCATTCACTTCTCTCAATTAATAGTTTAGTTCCAGATCCAATTATGATTCTGTTCATTGTTCATCATTGTTGTTCAATGATATGTCAGGTTATGAAAACGGCAGAGAAATCTTTTTATTTTTTACTAGGAATACGATTTAAAGATCAGTCAGAGTAATGCTGCTGCCTTTCATTCATACTTTCCCTGTGATTTCAAGGTACAGTATAACTATCAGCAAACAATGATTTGTTTAATTGTTAAAAAAATTCAGATAGCGAGTGTGGCTAAAAAGCTTCATAGTGTTCAGTATACTGATATCTATTGATATAATGTCAAATATAAATAGGTTTAGACATTACAGGACATAGAGAACACATAGGTACTACTATACTATATTATACTATATAATGCTGTACTTATTACTACATCAATATTGTTGACTTACTTGAAAGGAAAACAACTTTTGTTCCAGTTCCGAATATGATTTTGTTGAAGTTATTATTTACACAACAATCTCTACTTATTTGTTAATTATATGGACTTGCTTGAATCTATTATCAATCTTGTGACACTCCCAAAGGTTAAGTTTACATAACCAGACTAACTCAACAATTTACCCCACTGCATAGACCTTCCTAATATCAATAGGCAATGTTTTTCCATCCAAAACTTTAGGTTAAGATTTAGATTACTTTATCACCTTTTATATGTGGTGGTTTACAAACGTATGAGGAATATTTCATACTTTTTAGTAGCATGGAATATGGATGTTCATACTCAGTGACAAAAACGCTTTGACTCCAAATACCACAAAAGTCTCAAAACAGTCAAGTGTACTTAATCATCATTTACTTGAAATTCACTTTGCTTTTAACCAAATCATTGAATTCAAAGTCAAATAGCTAATTTGAAAATCATAACCCACAATTTCTTGAACGTAATAAAACCCTTTTTTAAATGAAAATCAACTTACTTGCTTCAACAATAAGTTGCATCCCAACTCCAAATATAATCTTGAATCCAGTATTCACACATTCTAGGGCCTCATTACAAAAACCTTACCTGTTTGTGATTTGACTGACCATTTCATTGTAGGCCTACAGCAGATTATTTTTTTAAATATACATTATTTCAATATTGCGTGTACTGTCGTATCTGTACATTAACTTCCGACAATGTAATGCCATTTATTTTTCCAGGCTGAACAGTAACTTCTGCACTCAACCCAAAATACGTTTTTACTCTGCAAAGTTAGAATACTTGCTAATACTGAAAAACTTTGTGTCAAATTAAATTTTTTTGAAAAATACTCACTTGTTTCAATTATCACTTTAGTCCCAGCTCCAAATATGAATTTCCCGTTGTTAGTATTTACACATTGTATTAGTACTCAACAATAACCTACTAGACAGCCTATTACTGCTTTTTTATTTCTTTTTAAACATGATGTGTTACCAAGGAGCTAAAATTTGTGATTAACAAATTATACTAAAACCTGAGTTATATTATATTCCAATTAGGTTTACATTGATTTATTTTTGGATGATCATGTTTTATAGAAGTAATAATTGGGGCAATCATTGATAGGACAAAGTGTAAACCATTTAGTCTGTGTGAATTGTGCAAGAATCATTCACTTGTCTCAATTAATAGTTTAGTGTCAGATCCATTTATGATTTTGTTCATTGTTCATCATTGTTGTTCAATGATATGTCAGATTATGCAAACAGCAGAGAAATCTTTTTTTTTTACTAGGAATACGATTTTAAGATCGGTCAGACTCTAATGATGCTTCCTTTCATTCATACTTTCCCTGCAATTTCAAGGTAAAGTTTAACTATCAGCAACATGATAACCTAGATTTGAGTTTGATTTGTATTGTTTAATAGTCAGCACACCTTGATGATTTTTTTAATTTGTTAAAAAATTCAGATAAGTGCGGCTAAAAAGCTTCATAATGTTCAGTACACTGGTATCTATTTATATAATGTCAAATATAAATAGGTTTAGACATAACAGTACATATACAACAAACAGGTACTACTATATATAATATATACTATATTATACTATATAATGCTGTACTCATGACTTACTTGCTTCAACAATAAGTTGCATCCCAACTGCAAATATAATCTTATACCCAGTATTCACACATTCTAGGGCCTCATTACAAAAACCTTACCTGTTTGTGATTTGACTGACCATTTCATTGTAGGCCTATAGCAGGATGTTTTTTGAAATATACATTATTTCAGGATTGAGTCCTGTCTTATCTGTTCACTAATTTCTGACAACGTAATAACATTTATCTTTCCAGGCTGAACAGTAACTTTTACACTCACCCCAAAGTACATTTTCACCCTGCAATGTTAAACTACTCGCTAATACTGAAACACTTGGTGTTAAATCAAAATTATTTGAAAAACAATCATTTATTTCAATTATCACTTTAGTCCCGGCTCCAAATATGAATATCCCATTGTTAGCATTCACACATTGTATTAGTGCTTTTATAGAAGTTATTAAAGGGAGACAGGACAGAGTGTAAACTGTGTGTATTATCATAGAAGCACTCACTTGTCGCAATGAATAGTTTAGTTCCGGATCCAAATAGGACTTTTTGGAGACCAGATGAAGTCACACAGTACATCAAGCCTGACCAATAACCATCTCCCCCAATTTAATATGCATTTTAAAATGCAGGGATTGTCACAGAATCAAAATATTTGATCTGGACATGAATTGTAAAGTGTGACTACTCATTAATGTTCACATACTCATCAATGTTTGCAATGTTTATTAAAACTTTCTTTATGAAATTATATTGGGCTGTTCATATTTTACTTTCAAACACTTAAAAGTGACTAAAGTATATATGTATTTTGTGAATAACAGAATCAAGTGAAATAAAATGGCTTACTGGTTTCAATGATCAACATAATTCCTCTTCCAAAAATGACCTTTCTCAATCCAGAATCAGTCACACATTGCATAGGCCTATACTAAAAACTTAAAGGAATGCAGTCTGTAGTAAACCTTCAATTCTTAAAATAATGCAAAGAATATGTAAAGTAAATATCTGCAATATATCATGTATATATTGAATCCATCTACCTACCTTTTCCAATTTAAAAATGTTTTATAACATTAAGATAATGTTGATTGATTTGCAAGAGTTGATATTGATTGATTTTTGTATGGCTGTGATAAACCTGGTCAAACAAGACATTTCCACCCCATCTAAAATATATATTTTTGTTTCTTACTTGTCTCTACACATAGTGATATTCCACTGCCAAAGATTATCTTTTCCACTCCAACATTCACACACTTCAAACAGGCACTTCAAATACTATAACTTGTATATACATAACCAGTTAATACCATAACTACTAAACTACCAAGGCAGCATCGGAGGATTTATGTACATATTAAACTTCTGGAAAACACGATTACGTTCAATATGAACTTATAAGCAGTGCTATTACATTCAATATCAACATATCCCAGTGCTATTGGTCCTTTATGACTCGCAATTACGTTCAGTGTCAACATGAGAAGTGCCCATTTACCTATCATCTGAAACCGGCCACTAGGGGCAGCTATGAACGTATTAATAGCTATATAGAGTGGCTGTTTGCTAGGGCGTTGTGGTTGGCGTTTCAGCAACTGACTTTCAGTCGGATGGTTGCGAGTTCGGTTCCAGCAACTTGCGAAAATTGTTTTTATTGGGGAATTGTGTTCTTTAGGCAGGTGTTTTCCTGTTTTTGTAACCTAACCCTTAACCTTCATCCTAACACTAACCTTAGTACTGTGATGCCTAACCTTGATGGTAACCTTGCCCTAACATGATTCCAAACCCTAATGCCAGTACTGACATGCCTAAACCTAACCCTAAGTTAACCTTAACTGTTAACCGTAAATGTTATTCGTAACAAAGCATTTTTCATTTTCAATTATTTACTCTAAGGACCAACATAACAGTGAAACATTAAGGAGCATGGTAATAGCGAGTCATCAAGGACCAATAGCACAGGGGATATGTTGATAGCAAACATATACCACTGCTACGGCTACTATAACTATTCTAATACCTATTCTCATGCTACTATTCCTACAGTATGCATATGATAAACATACTCAAATCTGTAATTTGTATGATATCATTCCCGAATGGTACATCACACAGAGATGGGCTTACAAAAACAACTTTAGTTGATAGTTGAGTTATATAATATAAATATCTTGCTAAGAATCCTTTATTCTAAATAGTCTGATAAAGATTAAATGTATATTGTTGAATTCAATATAGTACAAATGTAGCTTATATTATGTAACACATTACATAACTTGTGTGGATATTGCATTTACTCAAAATGAAAAAAAAAATTCCAGATCTAAATATGATTTACTGGAAGCACATCACTGCATGGGCTCTGCTAGTCTTGAAAAGGCAATACATTAGGATGATATTTTTGACCTTTGCAAACTATAAAAGTCGTTAACTTTAGTATCCGTACAAATTATTATATTGGCATTACAATTAATAATACTGGAATTTGATAATTTTAGGTTTTGATCGATATTTGTCGATCAAAACCTATATTTAACAGAGCAAAAATATATTAAGTATAACAAATTTTTATGTAAATATGCTAACCTACAATTCCCTAAAGGTACCAGAATCAATAATGTTTTCTTCAACTTACTTGCTTGTACAACAAGTTGGGTTCCAACTCCAAATATTATCTTAAATCCAGCATTCACACAGACAATGGCCTCATTACAAATACCTCATCTGGTAACCTAACTTAACATTTCATCATTAAGATTTCAATACCTGTTTCGTTAAGGTAATGCAATTCTGGCTACACTAGATTAAGACTAATGAAAAACTGTGTTGTATTACAGTATGTCCTTCCCAGAGTAAATTTTAATGCTAATTACATTATAAAAAAAGCCAACATAAGATGTGTTGCCACTGTAAAATAAACATTATTTGTAAAATACTCACTTGCTTCAATTATCAGTTTAGTTCCTGCTCCAAATATGATTTTCTGGTTGTATTCACACATTGTATTAGTTCCTTAACAATAACCTCTTCTGCAAGACCACACGCTACTCCAGTTTATTATTGTGTTTTAAATGTATCTTCAGAGATTATTTCTAATAAATTGTTACTAATAAATGGTTGGTAAATGCAGACACTGTACAGTTGAACATTGGTTAAAATTGTTTATGATTTCTTAATGCATCATTCATTGCAGAACTTTGGAAAGCAAGGAAGTAAGTGATTGTTTATACTGTAATCCTTCTGCCAAGTTTGTGTATTATCTAATTTAAACTAAATGTATTACCAAGGTGCTGAAATCAGAAATGTTTGGTTAAAATATTTTAATATTGGGATTATATAGATTATATATATACTTCTATAGCGCATCATAATGTGCTATAGAAGTAGTAATCAGAGCTATTTTTTTATAATACAACATATTTGTATCATTATAAAATATATATTTTTTATTATGCTAGAAGCACTCACTTGTCTCAATGAACAGTTTAGTTCCAAATCCAAATATGACCTTTTGGATTCCAGATGTAGTCACACACTACATCAAGCCAGACTAATAACCATCTCCCACAATTTAGTAGTCAGTTTAAAATGCAGGGCTTGTTGACAAAAAAACATACATGAAAATTGATTGTCTTTGATTTCCATTATGAATATAAGAAAATTATCAGATTCAACTATTCACTTCCCCCAAGAAAAAATCTTTCAGAAATATTAAACGGAGAGTAAAATTTAGCTCCTTATTATTGTATAGACAATTATGTTCCACTATCGAAGATCGATGTCCATGTTTCATTATTCATACAGCAAGACTGGCCAGTGAAAAGTACACTAACACTTATGTGGCTTCATCAAATATACGTTTTGAAGCACATGGAATATATTTGGTATACTTACTCAAACTAATATTTATCTATGTGTCAGGTCCAAATGTAATTTTGTTGGTTCCATACATTCAAACACTCTGTTGCGCCTCTTACTGGGGCAAGTAAGAGTATTATCTCATTTAAACTAAATTTATTACAAATTAGGCAGAGGTTTGTAACAGAATCAATAGATGTGATTTGGACATTATTGCAAAAGCATGATTGTATTTGATTCCTGTTTTAACCAAATCAATGACTATAAAAAGAAAATAACTTGGTTTCAATAACAAATTAAATTCCTCTTCCCAAAATGACCATTATAACTGAAGTCAGTTGTACAATGCATTGGCCTTAACTTAAAAAGAACTGTCTGAGGCATGCAGACTGTTGTAGAACTTAAATTGTTAAAATAAGGCTAGATATTTAACAATGCCATATCTGTATGTTACAGCTATTATATTATGGATGACTCTTCAGTCTGTCTGTGCATCTGATATAGAATACTGACTGTCAAGAAGTTGTGTATTTTTTTATCTAATTATTTTTTTTACAAGAGTTGATGATATCAACCTAGACAATAAAAAAATCTCCACCTGAAATAAGTATTTTGTTTCTTACTTTTCCACACATATAGTGATATTCCACTGCCAAAGATGATCTTTCTTGCTCCAACATTCACACACTTCAAACAAGCACTGCAAAAACTATTACAGGAGACTGGGGTAGTAACTATCACTAAAAACAAATACTTTTGTTTACTATTAGTATTCTTAGTTTTCAGACAGTCATATGTCCAGTTGCAAAAGGAATCTTACCAGTAAAATTAATGGACTTGAATAAGTCTTGCAAAGGTAATTTTGTCATATCTAGACAAAATGTTTCCTGATTATTTAAACCCTAATTTACATTGTGGATTAAGCCTTTCCGAAGAAATCCCTCCTGAACTTAATTGGATTAAATTAATAACTAATTAATTAATCATTAAAGAATTACAGAATTTCTGTTCACACTCAAACATTTAAAGGCGTTGTTTTTGCATACAATTCAAGTTTCAAACATCTGAAATATAGTTATAATAAGTTAAAATTAGATCCTGCACTTAATTGGTTTTGATCTTATTTAGTTTTTCATTACCCATTTAACCTATCAAGAACCAATTAAGAAAAAATTATTAGTAGGAAAACGATAACTGAAAATGTAGTATCATCAATACATTTTTCTTCAACTTACTTGCTTTTACAATTAGTTGGGTTCCATCTCCAAATATGATCTTATTTCCAGCATTCACACAGACAGAGGCTTCATTACAAATACCTCATCTGGTACCATGACTTAACATTTGATCATAAACATTTATTTTCAATAAATTTTTGTTACATCAATGCACCTGATGCCCTGTGATAAAATGTTTAAGTGTTACCGTGTTATGTTATAGTCTCCCATCCAAAATAGATTTTGTTCCATCCATCATTCACACAATTATAAGCATTCAAACATTTTCACACAATGAAAATGTTTGAATGCTTATATCATTATAACAAATAAACCAACAAAAGGTGTGTTGTAATACTCCATAAAAATTATTTTGAAAAATACTCACTTCAATTATCAATTTAGTTCCTGCTCCAAATATGACTTTCCTGTTGTTAGCATTCACACATTGTATTAGTACTGAACAATAACCTACTTCGTAATACCAAAAGCTACTCCAGGTTGTAACTGTGTGATGGTTTTAAACACAGTAAATAAATGCATCTAAAGAGTAAATCTCTGATAAATGTTAACTAAATGTATTATTGATAGATAAAAACAATTATTAGGTCTATTTTATTTTGTTGGATGTTTTTCTCTAAACATGTGAATTTCTTAATGGAAATAATAATTTGTATTGCTGTAGAAAGCTAGGAATTAAGTGTTGATAACTTTAAGTCTTATACTGTATCTCTCCTGTTATACTCCATCTCATTTAAGCAACTTTGAGATTCTGAAGGTACTGAGTGTCTATGAAAACAATATTAATATCAATCATATTGAAATGAATTAAATGTTTCAATCATTCACCCAGCAGGTATGGCCAATCAAAAAAAGACATTGTCGCTATGGTGTATTACAATAGCTTTTTAGAAAATCCAATTGGATTCTAGTTATACAATTTGATTCTATTTGGAATATTTACTGAAATACACATGAATTGATATAATTAATTTTGAACAAAATGTATTAGAAAAGAGCTAACATTGAGAATTGATGTTTTTTAATCTCATACTCTATCTTTTCTGTTATACTCCATCTCATCTAAACAAATTTGAACTGGAGCATTCATGAAGAAATCATTAACATTAATTATGTTGAAAAGATATTCAAGATTTTCAAAAAATGTACATTGTTGGTGAAAGATGTTAAAGGTAGTCTTACTAGATTTTACAAGAAGTTGTATTCCACTTCCAAAAGTCAATTTCCATGTTCCACCATTCACACAGTAAGTATGGCCAGTCAGAAAACATTATCACTTTGTGCTGTTTTACAGTTGTTTCTTAGAATTTTTTTTGATGTATAATTGGATTAAATTTAAAGTACTTACTGAAATTTACCATTAGTTTTGTGGCATATCCAAATATAAGTTTGTTGGCTTCATATGTCACACTGTTTCATCTCTTAGCAATATCTGGTGCTAGGATCTCATTTAATTAAGTTCGTTTTTTAAATAGCTAAAATTATGGGTGATTGTAGTACATTGTAGTACAGAATAATGATGGTGTGGTTGGACTGTTTTCCAAATAATATTGAGCCACACAGTCAACATTTTTATAATGTTGTGATCAGGGGCACTTGATCCAAAAAGGACTTTCTGGATTCAATATTCAGTCACAAAATTCAACAAGCCTAACCAATAACCATGTCTCCTGTTTTATTAATAATTCTAAAATGCAGGGCTTGTACTATTTTAAGGAAAATAACAAATTCAACAGTGTATCTACTTTGAACCAGTTTTTGTTCAAAGACAATTACATTCAAATAATGCAAAAAATGCTTGAAAATTGTCTCCTTACTAGTATGTATTGACAGTAATGTTCCACTTCCAAAGATCAGCTTTTGAGTCCCATCATTCACACAGTAACATATGGAATAACATTAATAGAAATACTGGTTTACTGTGTAAGATGTAGGGACTCTGATCAATTATTTAGATAATGCAGTAATATGCAGTAGTTTCTTGAAGTTATATATATTATATTTCTGATATATTATAATTTTCTAAAATATCAAGCTAGGTAATCGGTTAATTCTTATACGTAAGCCGAGAAATTGTTAATTGCTTGGCTTACTTCTCTTTACAGTAATGTTCCACTGCCAAACTTGTCTGTTACAACTTTCACTAAAAACAGGCTCAGAAATAACAATCACAGGTAAACCATGGAAAGACTACTCTTTTAAAACAGTGTTCTTGTATGTATACTGATTATCATCCATAAAATGCAAGACAGACAAAGCAAATTATCATTGTTAGGACATTGGATTGTCGGGTAATTTTAAGGTGAAATTATTCTATATTTGAAAAAAAGTCTATATTCAAATGACACTCAACTTTGAAAAGTATAATAATTATAATAAAAAGTGTGATTTTTACATTCTCAGTTTGTAATTTTCTATTTTGCCAAATTCCTCCAGTTGTTTTATGCAACCCTACTGTATATGTCAAAAATCAAAGCCACATCCACTAAATAAAGAAATGCCATCATGGCTTCTTACTTGTTCCTACAATAAGGAGTGTTCCACTGCCAAAGATGATCTTTCCTCCACCACTGTACACACTCTGAATACACCCTGAGCAAAAACTATATCTGTAGTTCAACTAAATTTTATGTTGAACTTAAAATAATATTACTAATATTTTGAAGTCAGTCAAAATGTTACGTTTTAGTGCAGATTGATGTTACGTTTTAGTGCAGATTACTGAACTCTACATGTGTTTTTTGCATGAATGTTTTATGCAGTATTATATTAGCAAATATTATAAATTAGCAGCTATCCTCAAATAATATGCGTAGTTTGTACTTTATTTCTATTTTTTAGGTTTTACTTTAATTCAGCTGCCCTGCAAGCTTGTTCCATTTCCCCAACATTCCAAAAATATTTAATTAAATTAACTCACTTGAGTAAAATATTTATTTTGTGGCTGATCAAAGATTATTTCTTGGCCACCAGAAGTCTCACAACTGGAACCAAATTACATTCACTTTTTGTCAAAAACAAGTTAACCTTCTAGTACATAGGTAATTTACTGAAAAACAGACTGTAAAAATAATCATAGTTGTACTTACTTGAGTCAACTATTAATTGTGTGCCTGTTCCCAAGATTATTTTACTGGCACCAGAAGTAGTCACACAACATGAACCCGCAATGCGTAAACTATACAGTAGAAGTACCTTGACTTATGGATCCATGAAATACATTTTTGATCTGTCATCATATTATTTCCTCACAAGTACTCTGTAGTAATTATATTAATAATAATATTTATTTATTTGATTGATTGGAATAAATGGATGTGGTAATATCACTAATGACTATTTTTCTGCATGTTTCTGCCCCTAAGAATATTGTTTATGAAATACTCACTGGTTTCAATACTTTGTTTGGTCCCTGTTCCAAATATGAATTTCCTTTCTTACTTCACTGAGATTCACAATGTATTTGCCTCTGGCATTTGAAGGATGTTCTCTTAAACCATAACAAGACAAATCTTTCTGGGTTGCAAGAATAGATAATTGAAATGCTGAAATACAGTTAACTTTGTAACTTTTAAATACAGTTGTTAGCGCATGGAAGGAATATTGTAAATAAAGACACGCATAAACTTTGCTATGGTGTGTTTGAACTAAGACCATCCCCACATCTAAGTCTAATCTGAATAATTTTACCGCTATGTATTTATCTTAACTGATTATTTGCACAATTCACAAAATAAAAATCACTTACTGGATTCTATTATTAAACGGGTGCCTGTCCCAAAGACAAGCTTGGAAGCACCTCCAGTAGTCACACAGTATAAATTCACATTACATAAACTGCGCAGATTCATGCGTACCAGAATTAGCTAGCTAAATCAATTAATTCAGGACATGAAAGTAAACTAAAATTCAATAAAGGGACATTATACTTAATTGTCAATCTTTATATTATTCTGGGCTGTTATTTTAGTACATGAATTGACTGAAATGGAAGGGAATTGGCTCCTACTCAGTAGGAACGTTTTGTTGTAAGCCTAAATTTTTTAATTTCTTTAAAACAAAAATAAATATCTTGGGTTGTTGAACTAAATGGATATGGAAATAACCCTTACTTAATTGTTTCTGCATGTTTGAGACACCTATGAAAAAGAATGATTAAAGTAATACTTACTGATTCAATAATTAATCTGGTCCCTGTTCCAAAAATTACTTTGCTGCTTGACAGATTCACACAAGGAATCTTGTAATAACACTATCTATAACAAGAATGATCTTAATGAGTTGCAGTAATGGATTAAAAATAAAACATCAGTTAATATTCTGCTTCATTCTTTTGCCAAAAATTAGTTTGTTTGCACTTGTCATGCAAAGTTAGCAATTATTGATGGATATCTAACTTACATTTCGATGGACTATTTCTATTATCAGATTGCATAAACTAACTTGTTTTAGTTTTACTAAATCAACCTGGATCCTTGAAGATCCTTAAGAAACTGGAACATTCATTAGCCATGTAATTAACACAGCATGTGCAACATTCAGACAGTAATTATTGGCACAATGCACAAAAAAGTTACTTACTGGATTCAATTATTAATCGTGTGCCTGTCCCAAAGACAATCTTGTCTCCTCTATTAGTCACACAGTATGAATCAACATTACATAAACGCTGCAGGCTCTATGAATTAGCTAGGTAAACTCAGTTAATTCAGAAAATAAACAAAATTAAAATTCCAACAATGACAGAAGTTAAAAAGAATTGATTCTGGAACTGATTATGTTTTGTCCTTGTTTGAATAAAAACAAATAGAATATAATCCATTGGCATGATAATCTAATATGCAAACAGCTGTAGTACAATGTAACACCATATTCCTACAATATAAATAATATCTAAATGTTTAAATTATATGTAAATAGTTTAACTTGTTAGGTTTTGGTCATTAGTGTGATTAATTTAACTTACGTGATTCAACTGTTAATTTTGTGCCTGTCCCAAAAATGATTTTGTTGAATCCAGTTTGAGTCACACAACATGAACCAACATTACATAAACCATTACATAAATCATCTAATAAGAGAAAAGTGTATTCAACGTAAAACATACTGAACATTTTAATACTGGGTGTTAATATAAGAACACTGAACTTTGATTACCATAGTTTTTTCTATATTATTGGGCAAAGTAGGTTATTTTAAGCTATATAACTTCAGCTCAGACTAATCTCTTACATTGTTGGTTATTGTTTCCCCCAACAGTAAAAACTGTATTTACAATTATCTTATTTGAGGTAACTACTAATTGTATTCCTGATCCAAATATTATGTTCTGGCCTCTAGTCAGAGAATATGAATTCACAGAATCAAAACTGTTTTGCAAAAGTATCTGCAATAGTGATCTTGAGCTTGACATTTGATTTGTAATTGCTTTGTTTTCCAGTAAGTAATTAATGTTGTGAGCCTTTATTTTACTATATCAATAAGATGTATGTTAATATGATTTGGTTTGTTAGATTACAGGGACATGTAATGTCCCGAATTCAAATGTTTTTGCATGTTTGGGGCACCCTTTAAAAAACGATTGATTAAATACTTACTGGTTTCAATAAATAGTTTGGTCCCTGTTCAAATGCTTAATTTCCTGCCCAACCAAATCACAAGGCTTGTGCTTTGAGAAATATTTATAAAAGACAATAACTAGAAAGATTTGTGTAAGCTGCAATAACAGATCATTTCAAATAAATATGACCTACAAAACCTTTCTTTCATTTAATTTGATAATTGCAATTTCTTTTTGTTTAAGTCTTATAAAAACAAAGGATCTGGTTATTCATGAATACAGCGGTTTCTTTTCCAATATTATCTATATTCATATACAGCTCTGTAAAAAATTAAGAGACCACTGCACCTTTTTCTTTCGTTTCCAAAAAAGTTGAAAAGGAAAGTTTTGAGTGAGGAACAGAAGCGTTCAATTTGCAGTGGTCTCTTAATTTTAACACTTCTGTTCCTCACTCAAAACCTTCCTTTTTGACTTTTTTGGAAAGGGAAGAAAAAGGTGCAGTGGTCTCTTAATTATTTCCAGAGCTGTATATGTTTTTATGATGTTATGCTGCACACTCGTTAAGTTGCACAACCATGAGCAGTCCAAAATGTATTATTACAGTAGCACTTATGTGAATTAACAGTCAGGTTTATTCCCTGACTGAAACAAGTTTGTTTGCTTTATTCACACTCTAGTTAACCTGGATCCTTGAAAAGCCATATATTTATGTTGTGTTAAGACTTTTGAACCTACCACATTTACAAAAAAGTGTACTTACTGGATTCAATTTTTAACCGAGTGCCTGCCCCAAAGATAAGCTTGTAACCAAATCCAGTAGTCACACAGTATGGCACTACGTCACATAAACTCTGAAGGCTCTACCCTTACAATAATCTCCTAGGTAAATCAGTCATTCAAGAAATTTAAGGAAACTAAATAAAGGAAAAACTCTGATTCTGGCTATTCATTGTCGGAATTAAAACAAATGTCAAATAAATCATTTGGAACAAAAAACACAGAAAAAGTGTTAAAGTTGTACTGCAATATACCACCATGTTTCTACACTTTAATACATGTCTATGTAAATACTATGTAAATAGTTGAGGTTTTTAGGATTTTGGCACTAGTGTGATCAATTGAATTATTTTACTTGAGTCAGCAGTTAATCTTGTGGATGTCCAAAAGATGATTTTGTTTAATAGTCAATCAAAATGTTTTTTAGATTTTTTAGAAAAAGATTAGTATTCTCTAAACGTATGAGCATTTCATTAAACAAATACACTGAAATATAAACATAGTTCACATATTTTTCTGCCATTAAAATAGATTGGAAAAAGAAAATGTAATATTTCATTTGCAATCACATTTCCCAGCAAGTACTTGTTGTTGAGAACCTTAATTCTATCCTATTAATAAGCTATTAAAATCACTTTCTTTGTTGGAATAAAGGGCAATGTCCTTACTCAAATATTCTTGCATGTTTGGGGCATTATTGAAAAAATTATTGACGTAATACTTACTGGTTTCAATAATTAGCTCAGTCCCTTTTCCGAAGATTAATTTATTGCTTGACTGAGTCACACAATGCATCTACCAATAGCAATAACTAAAGGACCTTCTCCACTGCATTGTTCAATTCAAATGTTTCTTTAGCGTCAATTGATATTGTTATCAACCCAATAAAGCAGTATTTCAAATTTTTAAACTTGAGTTAACTATTAATTTTGTTCATGATTCTGATATTATGTTTGCCATTAATAGCCAGAAAATATGAACATACAGTGTACCCAATCTAACACAGAAGTGCTTTGATTTATGGTAACTTCAGCCTGTTGCGAGACTGTATTTTAACTCATCTGTAAAATATATTTATAAATGATATATAATGATATATAAATGACCCTAAGTTACACTACCATGATTACGCACTTGTTTTTATTTGCATTTACATGAGTCTACAGTCAAATTTATTCCTAGACTGAAATATGAATTTGATGGCAATTGTCACAGTGTTGGATCCCTGAGCAATTACCTATTGCTAATTAACCTACATGTTGGTTAACTAATACTATAATTTTACATAAGTTAACTTGTTTTACATTAGTGCACTTTTGATGTAATGAACCTGGATAATTTGATAACCATGTATCTATCACAACTTGTTATATATCTGTTAATACTAATGACACCATGCCCAAGATAAAAATCACTTACTTGATTCAACTCTTAATTGTGTGCCTGTCCCAAAGATAACTTTGTAACTACCTCCAGCAGTCACACAGTATGAGTCTACATTACATAAACTGTGCAGGATGTATGCTTACAAAAATTTGCTTGGTAAATTGGTAAATCCACAAAATGAAAGTGAACTGCAGCCCAATAAAGGAACATTTACTTTTTAGGTTTAAGTCACAAATGTGATGAACGTAATGAACTTACGTGAGTGTATTATTAATGCTGTGCCTGACCCAAAGATGATTTTGTAGAGTCCATCATTAGTCACACAACATTAACTCCCATTGTATAAATCTCTTAGCAGAAGACTAGGTTGTCTTAAGAGCAAGAGCATTTAACTACAAAATATAAACATTTACAATTTACCCAAGAACATTTTTTTTGGATAACGAACTTACTTAAATCGACCGTTTTGAGCTTATCCTGAAAATGATTTTTCCAAAGCTACCTTTAGTCAAACAACATCAAACAACAGCAAAATAAACCGTAAAGTAAAGGTATTTATCGATTTAGGGATGCCACAAATAAAAATTTGATGTGTAATCGTATTATTTCCCAGTAAGTAACTTTCGTAGTGAGCTTTATAAGATGTAAAAAAAAAAGGATACTTGGTTTGCTGGACTTAAGGAACAGAGCTATGACCCTAATTCAAATTTGCTTTGTATGTGTTAATAAGGCTTGTTCCAATAACGCTTGCTCTTTTGCCTAAAAAAAAAGGATCCGGGACGCTGTTTGCCTAAAATTAGAAGTACTACGGGAACGCCGTTCCAGACCGTTCCGGCCGAAGTCAAGCACTGCCTCTTAGCAAAAGATTAATCTTCAAAGATTATCAGCATTTCACTGAAAATTGCAATTAAACTTTTCTCTGCCATCGCTAACAATAATTTTGTGTATGAAAAAACTTACTCCAATCAACAGTTAGTTTTGTGCCTGTCCCAAAGATGATTTTATCGAGGCTACCAGTAGTCACACAATGTAAACCTACAGTACATAAACTCTAAAGAAAAAGTACATTGATTCATGGAAACATTAAATAAATATAGATGTTTTTTGTCACAGTGTTAGATTCTTTATCAAATTGCTCATGGAGAATTACCTTGCATTTTCGTTGACTAATTCCATCAGCTTGCATTCATGTACTTGCTTTTAATTAATGCATCACATTAAATGTAATTAACATGTCATTCAGTAGCTATGTATTTACACAACCTGTGTTTAATATGTTGTATCTACAACATTTAATGTAATTATTTGCACAATACACAAAGAAAAGTATTAACTTACTGGATTCAATTATTAATCGTGTCCCAAAGACAATTTTGTCACGGCTTGTAGTAGTCACACTGTATGAATCCACATTACTTAAACTGTGAGGGTTATATGTTTGCAAGTATTAACTATAGTAAATCACTCAATTCAGAAACAAAATAAATTATAGTTCAATAAAGTGGCATTCATTTTCAATAATCTGAAATGGAATTTTACTATTTAAATTGACAGTAAATAAATTCGATAGAACTGGTTGTGAATCTGATTTCGACTTACACATAGTTGGAATAAAACAAATAGCACATTAGAAATTGCCATAATGAACAAAAAGGTATATCAGTTGTATTATACTGTAACTAACACTATATTTCTACATTTTAATAAATGTCTGTGTAAAAACTAATTGAAATAGGCCACCTTTTTATTTTGTAGTCAATAATGGGATTAATGTAATGGACTTACTTGAGTCAATCATTAATTTTGTGCGTGCTCCAAAGATGATTTTGTTAAATCCATCATTAGTCACACAACATTAACCATCATTACATAAACCATGTTGCAAAATAAAAATTTTCTAAGACTAAGAGCATTTCACAAAGAAATACACTGAAACTCTTAAACAATTTTGATTACCTCCCCATAAAAAAATATTTTGAAATTACAAACATACCTGAATAAACAATTAGTTTTGTGCCTGTCCCAAATATGACTTTACCAAGGTTACTAAAAGTCACAACATGAACCAGCAGTACATAAACTCATAAACTTTACATAAACTGTAAAAAGAACTTGATTTACAAATCAATCATACAAATATATGATTCGTAATTATATTATTCCCTAGTTAGCATTTGCTGTTGTGAGCATTTATTTTACTGAATCAACATAACTAACATTTTTTGGCATGTTTAGGGCAGTAATGAAAAAGATATTGATATCTTATTGATTTGAATAAATATTTTGGTTCTTGTTCCAAAGATTACTTTGGTGCTTGACAATATCTATTAATAGACCTTTGCTTACTCAAACAAGAAAGATCATAGTGACCTGCAATAAGAGTTATTTAGAAATGACGGTAAACTATATTTGGTTTCAGTTAAGTCATTTTTGTGTAATAAATAACCTAAAAGTTTAGGGTTAAAAGGTTTAGAGTTTGGAATTTGGTTGTGTCAAAATACTGTTTTTCCATTTCCACTGAATGTTTTGAAAATGTTATGGTGCACACTTGTCATGTTGCCCAAAATGTATTACATTTTTAAATTGCATTTGCACTTACGTGAATCAATAATCAGCTTGATTCCTTGACCAAATATTAGTTTGTTTGCATTTGTCACACAGTGATAAATCCCTTAACAATTACTCATGGATTACTAAATTAGTAATCCAACACCAAAAATAATTACTCTGGATCATTTAATAGCCATGTTTTTTCAAAACTTGTGTTCAGTCTAAAACAAAAATACATTCACTTACTGGACTCAATTATTAATCCTGTGCCCGTCCCAAATATAAGCTTGATACGATTTGAAGAAGTCACACAGTATGAACCAACATTTCATAAACTGTTCAGGCTCTATGCTTATAGGAAAGCAAATCAGTCAATTTAGAAAATGTAAATTATGACTCAATAAACTACAAATTGTGTGCCAGTGCAAACAAATATTTGCCTACTCCACCCCAATAGCCACACAACATGAACCAACATTAAATAAACCTAGCAAAAGAGGAAAACATCTAATAGAGGAAAATTATAATATTGTGAAACTAGTAATATTGTCTGGTATTGTTTCCTCAAACAAAACAAAAAAAGTATTTAAAATGGACTTACTTGATTTTACTGCTAATTTTGTTCCAGATCCATATATTAATTTTTGCCCACCAGTAGTCACACAAGATGTACCTACAGTACATAAACTCTATAGGCCAGTTTGTCCTCGAAACCAGTCCTAAAGCATGTATCTTGATTTGTGTATTCTTGTATCTACATCAGATTTATAAATTGCACTTACGTGAGTCAATAATTAGCTTTATTCCATGACCAAATATGAGTTTTGTTGCACTTGTCACACAATGTTAGATTGCTTAGCAATTACTCATGAAGAACTACCATACATTTTGTTTGAAAAATTCAGGCAACCGAATCAGTTTCCATACATTAACTTGTTTTAGATCTGCGCACAACACTAAATCTAACTAACCTGAATCATGCAACAGTGATTTAAATTTAACTTGTGTTAATTCTTTTTAATCTAAAACATTTACTCTGTTTTTTGGCACAATGCAAAATAATAAACAAAAACTACTACTAGCCTACAACTGTACTATAGATTTCTATAGTTAAGATGATGGAATTACAGAGGATTTTAATACTTCAATTATAATGAATGGTATGTTCCCCTCTTTTTTTCATGTAGCCTCATATTAGTTTCAGTTGAACTTTCAATGCACCAATAAACCCCTAAAATCAAATACATAATGTCAAATATAATTTGTGCAAGGGGAAAATGTAAGAACTTACTGGATTCAATTATTAATCGTGTGCCTGTCCCAAAGATTAACTTGTAACTTCCAGTAGTCACACTGTGTGAATCAACTTTACATTAACCGTGCAGGCTCTATGCTTACAATATTTTTGCAAGAAAAATCAGTCAATTTAGGACATGAAAGTAAATTACAATTCAATAAAGAGGAATTTATTTTAATTGATATGAAATGTAATTGTTCTGCTTGAATTGACTGAAATTAATGTAAAACAAAATAATCAACTGTGTAAATAACCTGGAAATAGTTTATTTTGGGTTTTGGTCACTACTGTAATTAATTTAATGAACTTACTTGAGGCAACTGTTAATTTTATGCCTGTCCCAAAGATGATTTTGTTTATTCCACTTTGTTGAGTCACACAACATGAACCCATATTACATTAACCTCTTAGCTATAGACAAAATCATCTAATAAGAAGGAAGGAAAATATTTGAACTTTGCAAGCAAACTGAATCACTTTAACATATTCACAATAGACCTTGATTATTATATTTTTTACAATATTGTAAATGTGAAATGTGGGACAAATGTATTAGGATATTATCTGCATGCCTGTTGCCTCCAATTGGTGAGTTTTTCTGCAATCACATTTTTTCCCATTAACTGCCTCATTGTTAAAACAACTATGCAAAAATATAACTAAGAAGAGATTCTATCTTGTTGGACAAAATAGTCCTTGCAATGTCAATAATGATTCTCTCTTGAATGTTTTGTAAACTAAAGCCAATACTGATGTTTAAATTATTAGTTTTCAGCTAGAAGTTACTTTCCTCCCATTATGTTGTACTTTCTACCAACAATGAAATTAGTAGAGGAGGCTATTTGACACCAGATCAAATGAGCTTAAACTAATCTCCAACATGGATTTAAAAAAAAAATTCTCTCAAGAAGAAAATAGCAATAATGAAAATAGGCTTACTTGGGATAACTATTAATTGTGTGCCTGTTCCAAAGATTATATTGAATCCACCCGTATTCACACAATCATAAACTACATTACAAAAACCTCATGAATAAATTAAGGTCATGTCTTAAAGGGAATTGATTTCTTCACTAAAATAGTTAATTCAATATAGTAAAATATCAATATCACCCTAAAAAGAAAAGTGGTTTATTTTATTAATTAGTAATTCAACACCATTTTATTGCTTTAGAAATAAAAATGTCGGTATTGCATTTATATTAATGGTGTGAGAGGTCCAAAAGAGCTTCAACACAATATTGAAAATGTACTTAAATTAACTATAACTACTTCATGATGTGCGCTGGATCAATGCAACTTTTGGCGGTTGTCTGCAGACAACATTGGGTAGCTTATTACAATAACTCTTATAAAGGAAAATTCAAAATATTGCAGTTAGAACTCATTGAGGAAATTAACAGCTGTTTACAGCTTATACATAAGCGGTCAGAGTACAATTCAAAATTTAAAGATGAGGGGCTTCTAGAAATAAAAGCTACAATATTGAGATATGTTTTAATTCTTACTTGATCTAACAAACAAAGCTGTTCCACTTCCAAAGATCAGCTTATTTCCTGCAGCATTCACACACTGAGAAAAGGCTTAACATAAACAGCAACGCTTTTAACTTATCAACCTCACTGCTCAGGATATTGATATACTTTTTTTTTGATTCTTGTATGTTATTGTATTCTTGAACAACTGAAGTATGATTTATGTAATATTTGGATTTGCTTCAATGCATAGCTACAGCAATTACTTGCTCTGGTATCATTGTGAACTTCATACAAACTTTAATTTGAGTGTCTATCTGTCTCAAATTATGGATAAAATCAGTAACATTATAGCGTAATTTACATTTAAATGCAATGATGTTTTAATATTTTTGCCTACCTATTGATACCGTTAACTTGGTTCCTTTTCCGAATATTAACCTTTGTCCCACAGTCACACAATGCTATATATCAATACGGATACTACTAGCCTACAACTGTACCATAGATTTCTATTGTTAAAATGGCTTAATTACAAAGGATTTTAATCCTCTCATTATAATAAAAGTTATGTTCCCCTCTTTTTTCATGTAGCCTCATATTAGTTTCACTTGAACTTTCAATGCACCAATAAAACCTTAAAATCAAATACATAATGTCACATATAATTTGTGCAAGTGGAAAATTTAAGAACTTACTGGATTCAATTAATAATTGTGTGCCCATCCCAAAGATTAACTTGATACCACAGTTAATTACATTAACTGTTAATTACATTAACTGTGCTGGCTCTATGCTTACAATAATTAGCCAAGTAAATCAGTGAATACAGGAAATGAAGGTGAAAGAAGATCAATACATTTATTTTACAATTATTATCTTTCAGGTTTTTTGGGGAAAAATGTTACTGCCTGAAGTCAATTAAATAATTTTTTTATGGCACAAAGAAATAACATGTATAACAGTATTACTTTGTAACACAATGGTTCGACATTTTAATAAGTGTCATGTGTAAATACTATATAAACAAGTCATCAAAATATGGCTCCCTCAATAAAATAAAGCATGCTTATTTTAAAGCATGATTCTACACTTTTTGTATCACTTTCAACACTGAAATGTTGGTCTCAATTTTAAATTATATGACCTGTCAAAATGATATTTAACTTAATTTTTTAAATGAACTTACTTGAGTTAACTATTCCTTTTGTGCCTGTGCCAAAGATGATTTTGATAACTCCACCAGCCACACATTAAGAAAACACAGAACATTTACCTTGAAACAGTAAAATGTATTAAGGGACAATTCTATCACCAAAATTATGCTTGAAAAGTAGTCTAAAGCATGATGAATCCTTCTTTCTATAGTGGATCTGTAATCTTCAAAAGATGCAGAATACCTGCTTTATTCTACTGCATTGTTTCAGAATAACAATCAATGGATTATTAATGTTCTTAATTAGATATTTCATGCCAGTGTTTGAGGTTCTGTTATTAAAACATTGGGAAGTATACTCAAATAAATATTATGGCAAGTTCAAGATATTGCAGTTAGAACTCACATTCCTTATTCTATATATTTTTATACATCCACAGAAACTACTAGTCTGCAACTGCACTACAGACTACAACAGTGAATGTGCAATAATTAATTTCAAACATTTATTTTCCACTCCTAATCCCTCTATTTTTCCTTGTAAATTTATTATTGAACTTTCAATCCCACAATAAAACATAATTTTTATATGGAGGAAAATGTATGGACTTACTGGATTCAACTATTAATTGTGTGCCTGTCCCGAAGATAATCTTGGTTCCACCACCAGTATTCACACAGTAGGAACCAACAGTACATAAACTGTGCAGGCTCTATGCTTACAAGAATACGGCAGGTAAATCAGTCAATTCAGGACATGAAAGTAAATTACAAGTCAGTAAAGGGACATGATTTTTCAAATATTATGTTTGAAATGTGTAACAGAATTGGTCCCATCCATGCTTATCTGTGCTCAATAGTTGGAATCAAAACAAATAATATAATAGTCAGATGGCACAGAAAAACAATAGCATATTTCAACACTCTCAAAAATGTCTAACTATGTGAATACTATGTAAATAAGCCATTTAAATATGGCTCAAGCAATGCATTCTTTTTAAGACTGATTTGAATGTTTTTGTATACTTTTTAATACTGAAACATTAGTTTAATTTGAACTGGTAAAGATCTTTAGCACAAAGAAAATGTACATACTTGCATTGACTATTACTTTTGTGCCTGTCCCAAAGAGGATCTTGTAGACTCCATTAGTCACACATTAAGAAGCCACATAGCATTAACCTTTAAGTACTACAATGTTCAAAAGCATGACAATTTGATATATTTTAACTGTGGAAACATATCTTTTTCTAATAATACAGCATATCTACTATGCATTATTTTAGAATAATGATCAAGGGATTATTAATCTTCAAAGTGTAATAATGCCAATCATAGAGTGTTTTTAGAACCTTGGGAAGCGTATTAAGATAATGCACATAGAGACAAATACAAGATACTACATATAGAACTGTTTAGGAAAAATAATAGCAATTAATAATGTATACAAAATGTATACAGACTGAGACTCCTCATTTAAAGGTGAGTTTAGTATGAGTAAACGCTACAATATTATGTTTTAAAACTTACTTGATTTCACAAACAATGTAGTTCCAATTCCAAATTTCAGCTTTTCTGCTTCAATATTCAAAAACTACGACAGGGCTCAACGAAAACATCAGACACCTATACGCAGAGCTTCTAACTCATCATTATCAATATTAAATATATATAGTTTGCTGTTGCATTCTTGTATGTTATTGTATTCTTGAATATCCCAACTCATGCAATATTTGAATTTGCATTGAAGTCAATGTTCAGCTTTGTTCCCTGACTATGAATTAATTCTACAAAAGACTCACAAAATTAAGTTGTTTTATTATCATTATAAAACTTTTACAACATTTTATTTTGACTGACTTTCTTACTCTAATTAAGCGATGGATTCAATCATTAACATTTTAGCGCAGTTTACATTCACATGTGCATTGGATTTTAAGTTGTGTGTTTTTGTTTAAGACTTCCTATTGTTCTAACAATAATCCTTTGAATCCATTTGAGGTGTACCAGTGGGGATCTGAATTTGCTTACCTTTTGTCACAGTTAACTTGTGGTCTTATTTTGTTTAACAATGTACAGTATATCTTTGTTTTAGTCTTATTTTGCTATAATTCTATTAATAATGTAAAGAAACTGAATATATTTCAAGTGTATTAGTTGGGACCTGATTTTGCTTACCTATTGATACAGATAACTTTGTTCCTTTTCCAAACACTAACTTTTGTGCAGCATTCACACACTGCTATACATTTTTACAGAAACTACAAGCCTACTACGATGCAATATATTACGATACTGAAGATAATGGAATTACAGTTGAATGCAATACTTATTCAAAAACATGCATATTTGAACACATGTTTTTGAGTATTCTTCCTTTTTTGTCAATGTATATTATATAAATTATATAATTTCACTTCAACTTTCTGTCCATCATTAAACTACAAATACATTTTGACACTTTAATTGGTGCATGGGATAATGTATGTAAACTTACTGGATTCAATAATTAATCGAGTGCCTGTCCCAAAGATAATCTTTTCACGACCTCCAGCATTCACACAGTACAAAACCACATTACATAAACTGTGCAGGCTCTGTGTTTCCAAGAATTAGCTAGGTAAATCAATACATTTGGGTAATTATGTGAACTACAACTCAATAAAGGTACACTTTATTCAAAAATAATCTTTGGCCTTAAATCTGATTGTCTACTTATAGTTTAAAAGGAATAAAACAATCTATTAGTACAAAACTGCTATAGTACTAGCATTTAACACCATATTACTACATATATTCTTACATGTAATAAATGTTTGTCTGTGTAAATACTATTTAAAAAGGAGATATACATATAGCTCACTCAGCTGAAAAAGATTAATTCTACACCAATTGTATACTTTATCATACTGAAGTGTTAGTTTTACATTTAAATTAATTAGATCATGATTTCAGCTGTCCATAATATCTTTGGTGGCATATTGAAAATTAACATATTTGCCTCAAGCACTTTTGTGCTTGTCCCAAAGATGATCTTGTAGTCACTGTTTGAAAAAACAGTTAAAACAGTTGTTGTTACTACTAGCCTACCCTCCCATAGATTACTTTAGTGAAAATTAAATTTCATTATAAAAATATATTTTCCACACCTTTCCCTGTTTTTACCATGTGCATATTTATGAATTTCACAGAAATATTAAATTTGCCTAATACAAATGAAATATATTTTCACGCAGATAAATTCTGCATAGGGAAAATCTATGTACTTACTGGAATCAATTGTTAAACGTGTGCCTGTCCCAAAGATTATTTTGTTAACACCACCAATATTCACACAGCATGAATACACATTACATAAACAGTGCAGGCTCTATGCTTACAAGAATTTGCTCATTTGATTCTGACTACTCATAATTGGAATTGAAGAAAATAATGCATAATTGGCATGTAAAAATAAAACATGTATAACAGCTGTAGTAACATTTTATACCATATTCATATACTATAAGAAGTGTTTATTTGTGCAAAAGCTATGGAAATATGTATAAATATGGCTAACGAAACAGAAGACTTTCTGTATCACTTTTAGTAGAGAAGTATTCAATTTAAAATAACTACTTTAGGATATAAGCTGTCCAAAATGTATTTAACACAATATTGAAAATTATTAATTTTGTGCCCCTCCTAAAAATTATTTTTTGGCTCCTCTAGTCAAAAATTACCCTTGAAGCAATAAAATCTTCCATTTTACATTAAGAGAATAATTTGTATGAAAGCCCGAAGCCTGATTAGTTCATCTTTATTTGAATTGCGGACCAACATTAGTTCCGTATAACAAGCAAAATATTGTTATTGTTTCTATTGTATACTTATATGTTAATTTTATTATCAAACAACCCAAATATTATTTATGGAATATTTGAATTTGCACTTACTTGAGTTAATGCTCAATTTTGTTCCTTGACCAAGTATAAATGCATTCCCATATGACACACAATGCTACATACCATAGCAATTACACACTTTTATTAACTATAAGAAACTTTTAAAGATCCACTTCAATTTAACAGATTTTCTGACACTTATTAAGGAATGGAGTCAATCAGTAAAATGATAGCACAATTTATATTCAAAATAATTTTCTCACATTGTATTTTAGGTTGTGTGTTTCAGTCTATGGTACATATCATCATATATTGAGAATATATTGACTGTATTTGATGAGGGTTAGGGTTAGTTGGGATCAGATTTTTGCTTACCTGTTGAAACAGTCAACTTTGTTCCTTTTCCGAACACTAACTTTTCTCCCACAGTCACACACTGATGTACATCCCTACAGAAACTACAAGTCTACTACTGTAGTACTACCGTAGATTAATATAGTGAAAACTATGCAATTACAGTTCACTGCACTACTTTCATTAAAAAACAGTACAGTATGTTCCCCTCTTTTTTTTATGTTCCCCTTTTTTGTCATGTACATATTAATTTTACTAGAACTTTCAATCTAGTAATAAAACATTTTTTAAAACATTTTCACATGGATCATTTGTGTGTGGGAAAAAAGAAGAAACTTACTTGATTTAATTATTAATTGTGTGCCTGTTCCAAAGATAAGCTTCAAACCACTTCCATCATTCACACAGTATTGATCTACACTACATAAACTGTGGAGGCTCTCAATTTACAATACTTTGTAAATCAATCAATTTGAGTTATTGTCTGTCAAATTCATTCCTGTGGAATGTTATTTTTGTCCCAACTCTGAATTTGGCAACTCATAGTTAAGATAAAATGAATATAATAGTTTTTGACAAACAAACGTAATGTATAACAGCAGAAGAACTATGTAATACCATGTTTTTCTAATAAATGTCTATCTGTGTAAATTCTTGTAAATAGGTTATGTACATTTGTTCAGCATTATATATATATATATATATATATATATATATATATATATATATATATTTCAAATACTCATTCTACACCATAGGTCTTCAACCCTTTCCTGGGGACCCCCCAGCTTTCTCACAATTTAGTTTTTGTCCTGAGATAGCTGATTCAACAGGTAAGGGCTTGTTAATTGGTTAAAAAGTTGATTGAGGTGTGCTAGCTCTGGGATACATTTAATAGATGGAATGGCTGGGGGGTCCCCAGGAGAGGGTTGAAGGCCTATGTTCTACACTATTCCAAACCACTTTTAATATCTAAATACAAACATAAGTACATTATTTTAGTTGTCCAAACATGATATTTGATATAATACAAAACATTTACTTACTTGATTCAACTACAACTTTTGTGCCGGTCACAAATATGATTTTCTCAGTTCCAAGAGTCACACATTAGGAACTCACATAGCATTAACCTAAAGCATTTAGAATGTTTCATCTTCTATTTAGGGGATAATTATTTAATTCAAATCATACCTTATCACGATAATTGAATCTTTTTTTAAATAATGGACCATTATCTTCTTCCAATGATATATCCTTTTTACAGCATTCAACAAAGCAGTCTAATCAATGGATTAATAATGCTCATAGTTTATAATCAATGCCACTTGTATAGAATCTCTTAGTAGAACATTTGGAAGCGTATTCAGCTAATTATTATCAAGCAAAATGCAAGAAATTGCAGGTTGAGCTCATTGGGGATAATGATAGCAGTTTAGATAGTGCTTCACAAAAACAGCAGAGACCTACCAGCAGAGCTTCTAACTCATCATAATCATTATTCAAGACATCAATATAGTACGCTGCATTATTTTCTATTATTGTTTTTGTTTTATTAAAAGACACAACAATGATTTATGAAATATTAAAATTGGCACTTACTTGAGTCAATGCTAAGCATAGTTCCCTGACCAAGTATGAATGTATTCCCATATGACACACATTGTTAAATACCATAGCAGTAACTTGCTATGACACTTTTGTCAACTATTGGGAACTTCTAAAAACACACTTTATGTTGATTATGACTCTTAAGTGTTGGTGTGGTGTTGATTCAAAAAGTATCATTATAGTACAATTTACATTTAAAGACAATGTTGTCGCATTGTGTCGAATGCTGTATGTCCTTGTTTTAGTGTCATTTTGCTATCATTCTATTAATAAGGTAAAGAGACTGAATCAATTTAATCCTTACTAGTTGGAATCCGATTTTGCTTACCTGTTGATACAGATAACTTTTTTCCTTTTCCAAACACTAACTTTTGTCCAGCATTCACACTCTGCTCTATATCCATTAAAAAACTACAAGCCTGCTACTATA
The DNA here is from genome assembly GCA_016801175.1 of Esox masquinongy. Classification (NCBI taxonomy): domain Eukaryota; kingdom Metazoa; phylum Chordata; class Actinopteri; order Esociformes; family Esocidae; genus Esox; species Esox masquinongy. Next base: position 29,645 of record JACXGI010003163.1, on the reverse strand, counting down.
CCATATATTACTATAGTGAAGATTTCTCCTATTTTTCTTTTTCTTATGCACATATATACATTTCACATGAACTGTCAATCCAACTATGAAAAAACTAAACATCCAATACATTTTGACACAGTTAATTTGTGCAAGGTGAAAATGTATAGATTTACTTGCAATAATTTCAGTATATTAAAAAATATAATATTCCTTTTTGTGTTAATATACACATTATGTTCACTTCCACTTTCAGTCCAACATTAAGCCACAAAATTTGTAATAAATTGTGACCCAAGAATGTGTGCAAGGGATAATGTGTGAACTTACTGGAGTCAATAATTAATCGAGTGCCTGTCCCAAAGATGATCTTGTTTTGAGCTCCAACATTCACACAGTACAAAACCATGTTACATAAACTGTGCAGGCTGCATGCTTACGACAATTAGCTAGGTAAATCAGCATAGTCACCAAATGAACGTAAACTACAATTCAAGAACAGGACATTTATTTTAAAACACTGACTTTAATTTATTTTTTCTGTCATGTTATTTGAGTACCTGAATTTACTAAAAATTAAATGGAATTGGCCCCAAATTTGATTCAGACAACTCATAGTTGCAATCAAAGTACATAATAAATAATTGGCACATAAAAACAAAACATATGTAACAGCTGTTTTAAAATGGTACACCATATTTTTATACTCTAAGAACTGTCTGTTTGTGTAAATACTATAAATGTAGGCCATGAAAATATGTCTAAGTCAGCAAAAGACAAAACAATTAAGAAGTCTACACTTTTTGTATCACTTTTTGTATTGAAATTTAGGTTTTCAATTTAAAATAATTACCTTAGGATATGGGCTGCCCAAAATATCTTTAAGACAATATTGAAAATGAACTTACTTGTGTTAACAATTAATTTTGTGCCTCTCCCAAAGAATTTGGTGACTCCACTAGTCACACATTAAGAACTCACATAGCATTAATCTTGAAGCCTGATTATTTCATCTTTATTTGAATTGCAGACCATCTATTTGTCTCCATTGATGCAGTATATCTACTATATTCTACAACATTATTTCTGTGTAACGAGCAAAATATTGTTATAGTTTCTACTGTATACTTGTATGTTAGTGTATTATCAAACAACCAAAATATGCTTTGTGTAATATTTGAATTTGCACTTGAATTTGAGCCAGTGTTCAACTTTGTTCCTTGACCAATTATAAATGCATTACTATAAGACACACATTGCTATATACCGTAGCAATTGTACGCTATGGTACTTCTATTAACAATATAGAACTTCTAAACATCCACTAAACATCCCAGATTTTCTGAAACTAATTGAGGGATGGAGTGAATCAGTAATATTATAGCGCAATGTACATTCAAAATAATTTTCTTACATTCTTTTTAGGTTGTGTGTTTCAGTCTTAGTTCGCTGTAATCATCTATTAAGAATATATTCACTCCATTTGATGAGTGTTACGGGTTACGGTTTGTTGGGATCGCATTTTTGCCTACCTGTTGATACACTCAACTTTGTTCCTTTTCCAAACACTAACTTTTCTCCCACAGTCACATACTAATTTAAATCCATACAGAATCTACAAATCTACTACTATAGCCATAGGGTAATATAGTGAAGATGATTCAGTAACAGTTGACTGCAACAAGAAAACATAAAAGACGATATGTTCCCCTCTTTTTCTCTTTTTTTCCATGTACATATTAATTTCAGTTGAACTTTCAATCTACCAATAAAACAACAAAAATGGAAAACATTATCACATGGGTCATTTGTGTGTGGGAAAAAAGAATAAACTTACTGGATTCAATTATCAATTGTGTGCCTGTTCCAAAGACAAGCTTGTAACCACCTCCATCACTCACACAGTGTTAATCTACACTACATAAACTGCGGAGGCTCTACATTTACAATACTTTAATCAATTTCAATTATAATCTTTCCAATTTTTTCATGTGGAATATTATTTGAGTAACTAATTGAAATGGAATTAAATGGATTAGTGCCAACTCTGAATCTGGCAACTCATAGTTAGGATAAAACTAATATCATGTAATATTTTTTGTCAAAGAAACATGTATAACAGGTGGAGAAGTATGTAGCAACATGTTTCTCTAAAGAAATGTCTGTGTAAATTCTTGCAAATAGGTTATGTAAATTTGTTCAACATAATATATACATACTTATTCAACACTTTCTGTATCCTTTTAATATGTTTTAATTAATTTAATTTAAATATATTTGAGCTGTCCAAACATGATCTTTAATAGAAAATAAAGTAATAACTTACTTGAGTTAACTATTACTTTTGTGCCGGTCCCAAATATGATTTTGTCATATCCACCAGTCACACATTAGGAACCCATATAGCATTAACCTACAGCATCTAGAATGTTCCATCTTCCATTAAGGGGCTAATTATCTAATTCAAATCATACCTTATCACGATAATTGAATCTTTAAATTGGGTACCGTTATCTTCTTTCAATAACGCAACCATTTTACTATATTCTGCAGAGTATTCTAATCAATGGAATAATGCTTCTGGTATAATAATCAGTGTCACTTGTATAGATTCTCTTTTTAGAACATTTGGAAGCATATTCAGCTAATTATTATAAAGCAAAATGCAAGATATTGCAGGTAGAGCTCATTGGGAATAATGATCCAATAATTTTAGCAGTTTACAATGTATACATTAGAGGTCAAACTGAGTTTGGTAAATTAAAGTTTAAGAGTTGGTAGAAGTAACAACTACAATATTGATATCTGTTTTGAATCTTACTTGATTTCACGAACAATGTTGTTCCACTTCCTAAGATCAGCTTTTGTGCTGCAGTATTCACACACTATGAAATTGTTTAACAAAAACAGCACAGTCCTACCAGCAGAGCTTCTAACTCATCATAATCAATATTCAAGACGTCAATATAGTACGATGTGTTTTTTTCTATTATTGTTATTGTTTTATTAAATGACCCAACAATGATTTATGAAATATTTAAATTGGCACTTGCTAAGCGTTGTTCCCTGACCAAGTATGAATTTATTCCCATATGACACAAATTGTTAAATACCATAACAGTTACTTTCTATGACACTTTTTTCAACTATATGGAACTTTTAAAAACGCTCTTTATTGTTGATTATATGAATCTAATTAAGGTATCGATTCAAAAAGTGGATCAATACCTTAAATTTTAGCACAATTTACATTTAAAGGCAAAGTGGATCTTATTGTCTTTAACAATGTATATCTTTGTTTTAGTCTCATTTTGCTGTAATTCTATTAATAATGTAAAGAAACTGAATCTGTTTCAAGTGTATTAGTTGGGATCTGATTTTGCTCATCTGTTGATACAGATAACTTTGTTCCTTTTCCAAACAATAACTTTTGTCCGGCATTCACAAAAAATTAAGAGACCACTGCACTTTTTCTTTCCTTTCCAAAAATGTTGAAAAGGAAAGTTTTGAGTGAGGAACAGAAGTGTTCAATTTGCAGTGGTCTCTTAATTTTAACCCTTCTGTTCTTCACTCAAAAGAAAAAGGTGCAGTGGTCTCTTAATTGTTTTCCGGAGCTGAATTATTATAGTGAAGAAGATGGAATTAATATAGAGTAAAGAAGATGGAATTATTGATTCCTATGCTTTCAGTATAAGAATAGTATTTCTCCTATTTTTGATTTTCTTATGTACATATATAAATTTCACTTCAACTTTCAGTCCACCTGCAAAACAACTAAACATCCAATACATTTGGACACAGATCATTTGTGCAGAGGAAAATGTATGGACTTACTGGATTCAATTATTAATTGTGTGCCTGTTCCAAAGATAATCTTGTTCCCAACTCCAGCAGTCACACAGTATGAATCCACATTACAAAAACTGTGCACTCTCTATTTGTACAAGAATTGGCTTGGTAAATCAGTCAATACAGGAAATTAGTGTTAACTATAACTCAATGAGGAAACATTTCTTTTCAGTTATTATCTTTCAAAAATCTTGTTTTAGTAACTAAACTGACTAAAATAAAAAGATTTGCCCCCAATCTCTAATTCTGGCTGATAGCCGAAATCAAAACAAATATCACAATCTTTTGACACAAAATATTTACAGGTATAACAGCTGTAGTACTATGTGTAACACCACATTTCTACTTTCTAATAGGTGTCTAACTGTGTAAATACTGTTTAAATAGGTTGCGTAGGGCACACTCAACAGAAACATGTTTACATATCTACACTTGTATCACTTTTTATATTCAAATATTGTTTTTCTATTTCATTTAAATACATGAATACATGATGTGAGCTGTCCATAATATCTTTAACACAATATTGAAAATGAACTTACGTGAGTTAACTATTACTTTTGTACCTGTCCCAAAGATGATTTTGTTGATGCCATCAGTCACACATCAGGATGCCACATTGCATTAACCTTGAAGCACTAGAATGGGATAATCTAGTGCTGAAATCATACATTGATTACAATCTAAGCCTGATTAGTTCACCTTTTTCTAATTGCAAACTCCATTTTTTCCCTCACTTAAATAATTTATTGAAAACAGCCCAAGCATGTTTATTTAATATTTCTCTAATTAACTGTTATGTCCATCAAATTATGTAGCATATCTATATTAAAGCATTATTTCACTATAATCATCAATGGATTAATTATGCTCATTGTATAATATTCAGTTCTCTTCTAAGAACATTGGGAAGCTGATTCAGATAATTTTTATAAAGGTAAATACAAGGAATATATAACTTACAACCTATATGAGATGTTAGACTGAAATTCCAAATTTAAGGCTTAGGCATTAGTAGAATTAAAAGATACATGAGTGATATTTGTTTTAAATCTTACTTGATTTCACAAACAACAATGTTCCACTTCCGAAGATCAGCTTTTTTGCTTTTTTGTATTGTATACACTCTGCTCTTAGGATTCTGCTGCTTTTGTACAGATTTCTCTATCTCATCATAATCAATATTCAAGCAATTAATATAGTTTATATATTATTTTCATATATTATTGTATTGTTAAAGGTCCAAAGTATGGTTTTGTAACTTTTGAATTGTGTCAATCTCCAAAATTATGCCATGACCAATTGGGAATATATTGACATATGACACAATGTTAGAATATTGTGTTGACACAATGTTAGAATATTAAATATTAAAAACGTAAATGCTACTTCTTATGGTAAACACACACAATGACTATTTTAGGCATCAGTACATTTATAGTACAATTACCTTTAAAAGCAGTATTTCCGTAATGTGTTTTGGGTTGTGTGCTTTTGTTTGATATCGTTCAAACTTAATCCACTTTTTCCATGTACATTTTATTTTAATTTGGTGAACTTTCAATCTGCCAATTAATTATGAAAAATCTAAATAATTTTGAAACATATAATTTGCACAAGGTGAAAATGTGTGAACTTACTGGATTCAATGATTAATCGGGTTCCTGTCCCAAAGATAAGTTTGCCAGTACCACCTCCAGTAGTCACACATCATAAATCCATATTACATAAACCATACTACCTAAACCATGCAGTGTAGATGTTGTAATCAAATTTATTCTACAGATTAAATGTATAACATAACTGTTGGTTTAGTAATATTCACAATGCCATGTTGTATGATTACAGAACATGACAATATGTGTTTTTCTTTGGTAGCATTAAAGTAACATAGATGATTTACTTTTATCACTGAATGTATGTTGTCCCAACAATCACATATGGATTAGTTCAGCTGGACCACAGTCAACATGTCTTAATAAGCTATGACATTACATCACCCACGTAAAACAATGAAGTAACTGACTATCAGAATATCATTATTTTGATTACCCTTGTATAAAAAACACATTATTTTTCATTCAGTTGTGATCTTATTTAAGGGAGATTTTTCTCCATAATCCTGTCCATAGAAATCAGACAAAATGTAATCAATGAAAGAATATAAGAACTTACTTATTGTCAACTGTCAATTATTAACTTTGTTCCTGTACCAAAAATAAGCTTCCCTCCAAAGCCATCATACACAAAAACCTAGACTGCTACACATTTACATCTGTCTTTGTAACAAGAAATTATTTTAAATTTTCCTAACTGATTTGTCATGACTAACTTTTTATGAATTAATACAGATTTGACGTGCACTGTTTTGCTCCACTTACCTGATTCAACTAATAATCTGGTTCCACTCCCAAAGATAATCTGCTTACTATTCCCTCTGGTCACACAGTGTTTTGTTACCAGCCAAAAATCACATGACTAATCTGAACATGATAAAGTAATGGATTCATATTTTTAAATAAAATAAACTTCCTCCATTACGGATTTTACTTACGAGTCTCCACAATCACTTTAGTTCCACTTCCAAAAATCAGCTTGTATCCCACCTGAGCATTCACACTGAGCTACACACCTTATCAAATACTCCTGACTGTGGATCTATGGGAGAGGGTAGACCGCGTTCCAGTTTGTGATAATTCTAAAAAGGTAGTCTACACTAAATGCTTAATAATCAATGACAGCAAAATGATACGATCTTAGTATTCCCACCACTAGTATTGCAATGCATTTTACAACAGTCAACTCTATCAATTTACAGCTTTGATTTATCAAGACCTGCCATCAAAAGTCTGCACTCTTTTATTTTATAATAATAAAATACAAATAAATGTTATCTCTTATTAAGCCTCTTCCTATGGTTATGACACGGTCATGCAAAACCATGCAAATATTGTAATGAATAAAGGTTGCATTCTATTAATCCCTGGTCACATATTTTCACTCTGAATCCTTCAACTGAAGAACCATATCTCTGTTTTGGAAAGTGTTGGTGATATGCTATCTATCTAGTTGTGTATGTTGATATGAATGATCCAGTGTACAATGCATTTCCATGTCAGTTCAGAACTTCCCGATCAACTAAGAGAGATCTGACAATCTCAGAATACTTTTTAGAGAAAAACATTACAGAATAGGGCCGCCAGTTCAAAATGTCAAAGATCTGCCAGATCTTAGACTTTTTGACTAATTCAAACTTAACTCACCACGTAATACCAGAAGCCTTGTGCCTTTCACAAAAATAATCTTTATATTGGCATTATTTACACAGCCTGACACACCAGTATATAAGCCCCTTAATACATAGATCAAATTTCAGCATAAAATTAACCTGTCCAAACTGATTTTCTGTAACAATCTTCACTGAAAAGACAAGATCAGTTGAAAGATCACTTACCAGTATTTATAAAAAGTTTGGTTCCACTACCAAATATAAATTTTCCTGCTGTCCCAGTATTCACACAGTGTCGTACAGTAGTACAATTACAGTTTAGCAGTTTAGCTGGGTAGGATTGTAGTATTGAAGTATTGAAAATACAATGTATTTAAATCATTCCTATATAAATCTTGAAGAAATCATGAGTTTTATTTGAGTATTGAATACTGATTTCACAAGTGTTTTCCACAAAAAGCCAACGCTGTAGTTAGTTTAGCCTACTTCATTTGTGTATTCCACTATGTATTTAAGAACAGCATAATAAAGCCCTAATGATGTTATACTGAAATCAATCTTACCTTTCCGTACAAACAGTTTAATCCCACGTCCAAAAGTAATTTTGTAATTTGATTTTGTCACACAGTGAATTCATGCTCACTAAAAACCTGGTCTGCCTTGACTTTCTGAATTGACATTCTAAGTAACTATTTTTGGTGAACTTTTTATTACTAAATTAATATTACCCAATAGAATAATATCCCAAAATAATAATAAATTATATGGAAAGTTATGTTATATGTTTTTAGGAATACATTTCGCTACTCAGGTTGGAATTTGAGAAAATCTAATATATTTTAGTTTGTTAGTAAAATTGTATCATAGCAATTAAGATACTTATGTGTCTCCACAATCATTTTGATTCCATTCACAAAAATAATCTTTCTATCCCCCCTGAGAATTCATGAACCATACACATTATCATATCCCCACTACATGAGTCTGAGACAGGGTAAACCAATTTCCAAAACATAATAATTGTAATAATAGTAAATAATCAATATGTTTCAGATGTTTTAAGATTTTAAAGTTGTATCATTAGTATTGCAATGCATTTTACTGCAAATTCAGTGTATCAATTTGCATAGCTTTGTTAGAGCCTACTATCATAAAGTTTCTTCCTTCATTACGCTATAAAACATTTAATGTTCTGCCTCCTTATCTTGCAAATACTTTACTGACTTAAGACTGCACTTTATTAATCTCTTTGGCTTTGATTAGATGGGCAATCTAATTCTTATTTTTTTCATTAATTAAATTCTTCAACTGAAAAACAATCTATCTCTGATGTACAAAAAGTTAGTAATATAGTATACACACACTATCTAATTGCATAGTCGGTATACACCATCCACAGTCTCTATACTACACAGGCATGCAATACACTTGTAATACATTTTCATGTCAATTGAGAATTCTGGAGATTACAATGAACTAACGTATAAGAAAATACAAAATGAAAATGAAAAACCAATATACTGTGGTATTCAGTTGAGGATTTAAGTTTGTATTTTTATCAATCAGATAGGCCTAGAAAAATTCCCATTTAACAAGATCTGTTTTGATTGGTCAAAGGATATATAGAAACAAATCTATATTTGGATGGTTGTTTAAACAGAGTATTTGACTTCACTAAAGTACATTTTACTCACCACTTAATATTAGTAACCTTGTGCCTTTCCCAAAAATAATCTTTGTGCCATTCACACTGCATGACACATCATTATATAAACCCCCAATGCACAGGTTATATAATTTCAGCATAAAATGTTTGAAAACCATATAAACCTGTGAAAACAGATTTTCTATAAAAGATGCACTGAAAAGAAAGGTTTCAGTGATACTGATGGATAGATAACTTACCAGTATTAACAAAAAGTTTGGTTCCACTAGCAAAAATAAATTTTCCTCCTGCCCCAGTATTCACACAGTGTAATACAGTAGTACAATTACAGTTTTGCAGTTTGCTGTGTAATGATTGTATGAAGCATGTTTTTAAATATTGAATATAGATATCCTCCCTATATTTCACAAAAATCCAACACTGTAGATAGTCTAGTCCAGGCCCATGTTACTTCATGTTTATATTCTACTTTGTATTTAAGAGTAAAAATCTTAAATCTTTGTTATAATCTGAAAGTTATACTGAAAACAAATCTCACCTTTCTCTACCCATAGTAGTATCCCAGTTCCAAATGTAATTTTGTTTGTTGTTGTTCTCACATAGTGAATTCTTGCTCACTAAACATCTGGTTTACCTTGACATTGTACTAGACATTTAGAGTCACTTTTTTATACTATTTATAATTAAATGTTAACTGTAAAAAATATTCACACCAAAATAAATAATTGTATGCACATTAACAGTATTTAATATATTTATTGGAAATCCCCCCCCCCAAAAAAAATCTTAGGAAGGAATTTTTAGGAAGGATAGGATTCAAGCAAGAAGGTTAAACTTACGTGTCTCCACAATCATTTTGATTCCATTCCCAAAATATATCTGTCTTCCCCCTTGTGCATTCACACTGATCTACACACCATGACAATTACTCAGTACTGACTATGGACCATTTCCAAATCAGATATTTTAAAGGACAGCCAAAATCAAAATACTGTATTTAAGACAGCTGATGATATGCCGGTATTACATATCAGAATTGATCAGAATTGCTGATATTTGATTTAGTGAGAATCACCTTTTTCAAAAAAAGACAAAAATTTTCTGCACTCTAATAACACAGATGGAAATTTCAACAATATTGAAAACAATAGGTCCTACTTACGGGATTGCACAATGAGTTTCACTCCAGATCCAAACATCAGCTTATTGTTAGATCCAGACAACCACAGTGCAACACTCCTGTACATAAATCCTCTTCTTCACTAAAGGGTGAACAAAAAAGCCCATGTTCAGAGTCAGAGACGTTATTGAAGATATTGAGTAATCTCTGGCAATATTATATCCACATTTAGGTATTTGAGATCAAAATACTTTACATGAATACAATAAATTTTAAGATTCTATTTGGGCTTAAATAACTTTTATTATTTCATACTATCTCCCAATATGTAAATGAATGTCATGTAATTGAAATGCAAAAGCCCAACATAAATGCATAAAGAGAGAAAGTTTGACTCTGCAGTCAATTTCTGCATTAAAATGACTCTTCAGTCTTACCTTGCCAATGGAAGTCCTTCATTAAAGAGAAGTTTACACACTGCAAACACTCAGAAAAATACAGTGTCTCCAGACAACCATTATATAATTATTCATACATAACCTTATATAAGTAGGCATAGCACATCTGAACTGTTAAAGTAAAATACAATGATCTGAATGTGCAATGCATGCTGAATGCTCTTCAGAATGCTGTAAAAAAGTTAGTTACCATGTTTAGTCCTCATGTAGTTTTTTGTGAATACAAACATGCTTCTTCTTTAAGGACTCATCTATACTTTATCATATATCTTTGTCTAGCAGGAAGTGATCCACAAAGCAGATATATAACTTATATACCTATGACCCATTGGCCTACATTGAGGAGAAAATTATAGAACACCAATCTAAACCTTCACCTGTGACCTACATTAGGATGTATCCCTCAGTCTCATGGGATATGAGGTGCAATGCACAGTCTGTACTGTTAATGTTAACTTCATAACATATGGGAACCATTTTACACACACACACACACACACACACACACACACACACATACATATAGCACTATTATTAACTCGGGCCCACCTCAAGATGTGTACTATATGTGCCTTTCTACCAAAATGTACCAAAGTAATTTTCGAGTGAATAACATTCAGTAAAATGTGTATTTATTTAAAAAACACTTGGCCATTATCACAAGCAACCCATATTATAATGGTTCAAATTATCATACAGAAGACAAGTGAAACAGAGGACTATTTCCCAAATGTTGTCTTTCCCTGACACCTCGTAACACATTAGAGGAGATGAAAGGAAAGGTAACCAGAAGGAGACGAGGAGAGAGGATATGAGGAATAAAGTAAATACAATTTAGACTGACACAGCGAAGCAAATGTCAGGTGAACCAGAAGTCACATCAACAAAGAACATTATTTTATAACCAGCAGGGGGCAACGTCATCCCATATTTTAAAGGTGCACTCCAGTCACATGATGAAATTGCAGAGCTCCTCCAATAATACATTGTATTAAAAATTGATTTCACCTTGTCTAAAATGTACCTCACACTGTGTCAGACTTATCACCAATAATCCCAATCAAAATGAGTGTTGTGTGCTGCAGATTGTTTAGGAAGGGGGGTGTACTGCTCTCTACTATATCAGTCATAATTAGACCCAGGTGAATGCTTCTGAAAAACGGTAGCCTGACTGGTTTCCATCCTATTTTCCACTAACATCAGTCATTAGACATTCACCTTATCAAAATGTATCATGCTTTAGAATAATAAAAAGATACGGTATATATTTCAATAGCCTACATTTACAGATCCCATGCGATTATAAAATGTTGGACTGAGGTCTGACGCATGTGATATTGCAGTATTTTGATATTGCCACTAATCAACAATTATATGGTACAGCGGATTTCAAAGGTATACACATCTTTCCTGATAATGCAGCGTTTTTTTATGAAAAGGCTGAAATCATGACAAATCATGTTAGATCTTTTTTCATGTTAAATAAGACCTTCTAAACAACAATATTGTAGTAAAAAACAAAGGGATAATAGCTGTCAATTCCTTGGTTTTATAACTGTGCACACAGTTTATAATGGATGTTGTCACTGTGTTCAGATTTAACTAATCAAATTCTAAATAATGTACAAAGGTAAATGAATTCAAGCGATTCTGACTTGCCAAAAATAAAAGAAGCTGAAGCTGTTCCTGTAGGATTTCTTGAAAACTTCAAGGTTTCTTGCCAATATACTGCAGAGATAGCCATGGTCCACAAGGAGCTAACAAAAGACCTAGAGGTCTTATTGCTGAAGGTTGTGATGGAAATTATAAGTCCATCCAGTTAGACTCAGTGTGAGACACAGGCACCATAACAAGGTACACATCAGGAAAGAAATATAAAAAACAATTGAGGACATTACATACTCTATAATGGAAAACTGTGAAGACCACCTTTAAGAAGTGCAGGCAGGATGACAGGAAGGTCCCACCAAACTATATTTCAGGGCAAGGACAAAGCTCATTAGGGAGTGTACTATATGGCCCATGGCAATCTTAAAGGAGCAGCAGGGAATTCTGGCAGGAACTGAACTCGCCCTGCATGTTACAACAATTGGATGTATTCTCCACAAGTCTGAGCTGTGGAGAAAGGTGGCAAGACAAAAGCCATAAAAAGAACACCCAAACCTTCTACATTTTGCAAGAGGACACACTGATCTCTCAAAACTGATTATTGCACGGTAGAAAGTTTTTACCTTAAATTCCAAAAGATATGTAACACGGCTCATGACACAGCACCTAATATCAGGCAAGGGCTCTGGTAAATATCATTTAAAATAAGATTTTGGCACAAACCCTTCTGCCCTGTGCCAGAAAGTTAAAGAATAATTTTACTTTATAACATGACAGAACTTGGCACACAGCCAAATCAACCAAGTAATGGTTGCAATTATAAAAAGGAAGATAATTGTTTTGGAATGGTCAATTCAGGGCCTGTTCCTTAATCTTATCAAAATTCTATGGACCTAAACAGGGCTGTACACAGAAGATCCCCTCGCAATTTGAATGAACTTGAACTTTTCAGCAAAGACCAGTGGGAGCAATTTAAAATGCAGGTTGGTTAGGTTGATGTTACATTAAAATGTTATTCACTTAAACGTTTTTGGCTAAAAAGTCTGACATTATTTGTTTTGATTTCAGCATTAAATAAAAAACAGCTGTATTTTCAATAAGGACATGTAGACTGTTGATATCCACTCTATGCGTTTGTCACTAATACATGCTTCTTGCTTCTTAGTGCTCAAGCACGCATGCGAATAAAGTAACAGTTGGAGCCATTTCTTGGAAGTCAAGGTGTCTGAACGATCTTAATCTGTTAATATGGTTTGACTGTTTCAATGTACTGGTGAAAACGTGGTTAGGTTTCTCGAGTGGCAGGCTTTGTACATTTCAAAACAAACTGCAAAGCATGCATGTACTTAAAATACAAATAATACAATAATAATAATAAAAGTAAATAGAAACATTCACAAGAAATGTTTTGCAGTACATGTGTCTCTAGTATTTTCAAATTGCATGCAGGGAGCATTACAGCATTCAACACAGAGAAAATCACTAAATAATTATATTTTGTGAAAAGGCTATTGACAAACCCAACCTGGAAGGAAATTAGAACTGATAATGTGCAGTCCAAATAGGTCTGTAAACAGAATAATAGGGGATACAATTATTTTTTTGTATTGGTTTGAAATTTCATCAATTTATGTCAACAATCTGCCATAAAAAAACGAAGTTAAGTCCACTTACCTAGAACACAAGGGCCTTGACAGTAAACAACACATTGAATGCCACGGCTTTGGCAAACAGAACTCTTAAACCATACACAACTAGAGATGTGAAGTTCACCTTTGTGTATTCTGTAAGAAACAATGTTGTGTGAATTAATTGGAATATATATCGTACCAGTTAAAACTTTGGACACACCCATTACAGAAATAATTTTATTAAGTGTTTAATAATTAAATGGATCACTAACTAGGATAGTTGGTATCAATTGCATTAGAGGGGAGTTCTTCATCTTTGCAAACGACCGAAGTAGGAACAGCTCTGTCACTACCTGAAAGCCAATTAAGTAATTATGAGGCAATTAAAATTGATGCATTGTTCAAAATATTGTAAATTGTATTGTATTTATTCAGTTCATATTTAGATAATTACAGTAACACACACCTTTGGTAGGGTCATCATCACTGGTACTCTTCATTCTATCAGCGTTAGCGTCCATCACCTTACAGTTCTCTATACGGTCTTCGGAGTATGCCGCAAAGTAGAAGGTATTACTGCTCGATAAAGTTGCATTGGCTGTCCTGCGCGTTGAAGGAGGCTTTTTCTCTGTGATCAGATTCATGTCTTGATCCTTGGGGAGGAAGCCTGCTGCCAGGCACACGTCGGGACCACCACCCTCAATCCCACCTGCTGGGGTGAGGATGGAAAGTGTTGGGGGGACAGGAGGTCTGTCTGGAAAATGGAAAAGGTTTAGGCCATTAAGAAAATATGGATAACTCTGCAAACATAAACCAATCAACCATAACATTATGACCACCTGTCTAATATTGTGTAGGTCCCCCTTTTGCCGCCAAAAAGCCCTGACCCGTCAAGGCTTGGACTCCACTAGATCTCTGAAGATGTGCTGTGGAATCTGGCACCAAGACGTTAGCAGCATATCCTTTAAGTCCTGTAAGTTGCGAGTTGTTTGTCCAGCACATCCCACAGATGCTCGATTGGATTGAGATCTGGGGAATTTGGAGGCCAAGTCAACACCTTGAAGTCGTTGTTGTGTTCCATTCCTGAAACATTTTTGAACCATTCCTGAACCATTTTTGCTTTGTGGCAGGGTGCATTATCCTGCTGAAAGAGGCCAATGCCATCAGGGAATACCGTGGCCATGAAAGTGTGCACATGGTCTGCAACAATGCTTAGGTAGGTGGTACGTGTCAAAGTAACATCCACATGAATGGCAGGACCCAAGGTGTCCCAGCAGAACATTGCCCAAAGCATCACACTGCCTCCGCCGGCTTGGCATCTTCCCATAGTGCATCCTGGTGCCATGTGTTCTCCAGGTAAGTGACACACACGCACCCGGCTATCCACGTGATGTAAAAGAAAACGTGATTCATCAGACCAGGGCACGTGCCCATTGTAGGCACATTCGGCAATGGACAGGGGTCAGCATGGGCACCCTGACTGGTCTGCAGCTACGCAGACCCATATGCCACAAACTGCGATGCATTGTATGTTCTGAAACCTTTCTATCAGTATCAGCATTAATTTTTTCAGCAATTTGAGCTACAGTAGCTCGCCTGTTGGATCAGACCACACGGGCCAGTCTTCTCTCCACACATCAGTGAGACTTGGCCGCCCATGACCCTGTCGCCGGTTCATCGCTTTTCCTTCCTTGGACCACTTTTGATGGGTACTGACCACTGCAGACCGGGAACACTCCACAATGGTTTTGGAGATGCTCTGACCCAGTTGTCTAGCCATCACAATTTGGCCCTTGTCAAAGTTGCTCAGATCCTTACACTTGCCCATTTTTCCTGGTTCTAACACATTTTTAGGACAGAATGTCCACTTGCTGCCTAATATATCCCACCTGACAGGTGCCATGAAAACGAGATTATCGGTGTTATTCACTTCACCTGTTTGTGATCATAATGTTATGGCTGATCGGTGTATATACATGTCATAAAATATTTTAATAGACAGACACAAACATATTTGATCTAAACTGTCCAAAGATATATAGATTTCCAGTATAATACATTTTTCTATTATTTTTTTATTATAACAATATTAGAATGAGCTCCCAATTCTTTTTATTGAGAAGTTAAGATTCATAGACTTAAGTTGAGAAATTTTGGCACTTATTTCCTCTAACATTGTTTAAGCTATCAACTCCAAATTAACATTGATATGTTCAGACTGGTACATGTTAAGTTGCATGAATTCAGATTTTTGATACTATGTTTACCTTTGTAACTATATGTGCCAGGGATGCAGTGTTTTTTATTCAAAATGGTCATGTCTCTTAGCCAATCAAGCTACAAAACCATTTTTAAAGCTTTAAGGCTATCCTAACTTGAAATGTTAAATGTTTATAAACTATATTAACTAGTGTAACATTAATTAAATGCAAAACAGTATAACTTCAACTGTTCAAGCCAGAGAGACCAAACCAACTTTGTTTCACATATTCAGGCTGACCCAACTTAAAATGTAATTACATTTTAAGGTGTGAATTTAGTCAACTATGACTATGTTAGTACAATTTGCACAAGTTGCATTAATTAAACCGAAATCAGTCTCTTAAACATCTAGCTATTGACGAAACCAACTTTATTTCATATGTTTCAGCCATCTCAACTAACCAAATATTCTTAAAGGTTTATGTCTATGAGTAAATTAACGTAATTTACTTAATTAGCATTTCTTAACCTTTAAACATCATCTCCTTAAAGGTTCAACATAGAAAGACCAAACCATCTTTGTTTTACATATTTAGGCTACCTAAACGTAAAATTATTGAACACTTTACAACTAGGACTTTATTAGTAAGTTGTAATTTGTATAATTAACATTAATAAACCTGAAAACAGTATCTTTTGAACTGTTCAAGCTAAAGTCTCCAAACCAACTTTTTTATATGATTAGGCAAACCCGATTTAAAATTGTTAAACATCTATCTATTATCTTAATATTACCTAACATAATTTGCATAATTTGCATTAACCTTAACAGTATCTCGGGAACTTTCAGCTATTCACCAAACCAATTTTTTTCACAAGTTTAGGGTATCCCAACTTCAAACTAATGTAAATAAGCTGGCAAGCACAAGTAAATGTTTTTGTAGTTATTATTATTTATTCCTTCCCCTCTACAGACTAAATGGTTCAAACAACAGAAATAAAACCAAATCTCAGATGTTAAGCAACTCAGGTTGCTTAAGGTTTTTTGATAAGATTAACGTTGTTTTAATTATAACAATATTTAAATAAGCCATTAATTAACCATTTAATTCAGTAGAGACATGGTTTTTCCACATGGTTAGACTATCCAAACTTCTTCAACTTTTCCAACGTAAAGCAGCTGGCAAGCATATTACATTTACCTCTGTAAATGTTTGTTTTTACTTTGACAGCAAAAGTTAAAGTATTTCAGCAAATTTTCTTATCTTGTGTTAGAGCAGTAGGGTAGTGTTATCAATAATTTGAAATATTACATTCATATAAGAGCATGGTCCCACACTACAGATTTGGCTGAACATTCACGATCTCTTTGCAATTCTCCATTACAATTTAATTTCCAACACACATTTGCCTCATCATAACATTTCACAAATGATCTAATTTCTATGTAAAACAAAAAGAATAATTGAGAAGTTACTTACTGGAATTAACTGTGAGACTGATGGGTTTTCCAAACGTTAGCTTATCCGCACAGTGAAATGTGTCAGAACAAAAACCTCTTGCATGTGTCCTTTGTATAATAACATATTTGACACTGCCAAATACAGATTTTGACAAACTGGGTTTGAGATGACAAACCAGGACATTTCTATCAAAAAGTATATATATATATTGAATATGTTTACTCCTTCATAAAAAAAATTGTAAAACTAGGGCTAACACCAAGCTGAATGAATAATTAAATAATATACTACCATAATAGCAAAGATGATAACCTGAATACTTATCAATATGTAGTGGAAAGTGTTTGTCAGTATTCTCCGTTCCACTATTGACTCCTACATTTCTGATCATCTTGAGGGTTTTTGTACTAGGCAACCTGAAGGTTCAGTCACTGTGGTAGACCAGCCCACAGTGAGAAAACGTAGTACAAGAACCCACAGTCATTTAGGTTACATGAACCTTTGGCTGGCATTAGATTGATTTGTCTTTTTTAGCGATTTACCCAAAATATTCTGCGATGTCAAATGCAGATAGAATAAAATTAGAATTTTAATGAAGACAATATCTTGATTTGGAAAAGTGTTTTCTCTCTATCTCTCTATCTCTCATAATCAAAGTAGTAAAACTATGGTTAACACCAACCTGAACTAATAATAGATACTGCAATATACTGACTTATTACCATAGCTGTTTACCTAAATGTAAAAAACTAATTTTTACGGGTATTGTTAGTTCCATTATTGACTTTTAAGGTTCTGATCATCTTGAAGGTTTTTGTACAAGTCAACATGAACATTCAGTCACTGTGGTCCCCCAACCCACAGTGAGAAAGCATAGTTCAATAACCCACACAGAGTTAGACATCAACCTTTGCCTCACATTAAATAATTTTTCATTAGAAAAACGACATTCTGAAAAGTGTAAAAATAAATCAAAACCAGAAAAGAAACCAGGCAAGCCTAGTTCAGCCAGCCCGCAATTAAAAGTGATAAATGTTGTTGCTCCCATTGGATTCAAACCCTGGTCTTCCACATGAGTATCAATGTCTTAAACTACTACACCACTGTGCAATACATCTGCCCAGTGTCGGTTTAGCAGCTCGACATTAGATCATTTTGTCACACATTAACATCATGCCATGTTTGAATATTTCCCTAGACAACATTAAGCATTGTGTAAAACTGAAGTATTCCTCCACCACAAATTGCATCTATGAAATGTATGGCTTTTGCCACTGGCTGTTTTAACAGCTTTTTAGCCAGTAATAGGCTTACTAGTATCTAACTTAAGTAGTATCTAACTACTTGGAATAGTCATAAGAATTGAGCAATCGCTAGCGAGACTGAATATGAATTCTACACAGCCAAAGCTATTTCATGGCACAAAAACAAATGACACTGATACAATAACTATCAATATAGATGACAATAACTCACTTTTTCGTCAAGTGAAAAGACATGACAATCGTGGAAACCCCTAATTTTGAGAATCGGGTTTTGATCTAGCCTATATTACCCCAAAAATCATGCACGGATGTGTACTTCGAAGATCCACCAGACATAGTCGTAATATAAACAGTTTTACTTTAGGCTAACTAGAACATAGCCACCGAAGATGGTAGCCAGCAAAGTATTTGTCAATCCAGAAAAAATTCTAATACATAATTTGCTTTGACGAGATTCAAACACAGGACCTATTAGGTGCTGGCCCGTGTCCCTAAGCACTACACTGTTTAACAAAGGTCGGTTGGTCGGTCGCTATTTAACAAGGGTGGATGGGTCGGTCGGTCAGGGGTTTCACAACATTTCCTCAACCAAAAATATTTTGGGTGAATACAAAAGCTCATCCTAAAATGCATGATCGGTCAACGGAAGGCGCACTGGCCCCATTCCACATCCACAGGGCTACAATGGAGGGAGTCCGGAGTTTTAAGTTAAAACTCCTGACTCCATTCGGTGTCCACATAACAATGGACTCGTCATCGTCCAGCAATGCCTCCACTGTTGTCAAGCAGATGCAATAGTGACTCTACTCCCCAAGATGAAAAATTGACCACACTGGGACCTGTCAAGACACTTCCACTACACCACTGAGAGCATTTTGACTGGCTACATTATGGCCTGGTATGGGAGCTTCTCTGCACACAACTACAGCACTTGCCATTCTCACCCCAGCCATGCAGTGTTTATTCACCTACCATCAGACAGACGGGGACTTTAAACTTTCAGTTTCCAACTGAAGAGGTTATGAAGAATCAGAATCAGAATCAGTTTTATTCGACAGGTATGTATGTAAACATATGAGGAATTTGACTCTGGAATAGATGGGCTCATGATGTGCTTACTCATAAAAAAAACTTAAACAAAGGACACTCAACAAAAGTCACCGACTGCAATATACAGTACACATAAATACACATAATAAACCAAAACAATAAGACTGATGAGAGTGAGCAATGAGCTGTAGTACAATGAGCAGGGTATAAAGGGTGCTGGAAATAAATATTTTTGGCATTATTATTTACATAATGACAGTGGATGTGATCTATATATATATAGTGCAATGGAGCAGAGTGCAAACAATGCTGGAATTAATAAATAAGTAATTTTTGTGCAGGTGTAATGTACATGAGGTAGGTGGATATAATATATACTGTATATATACAGTATGAACAGCATTGAATTACAGGATGACAAAAAGAAATAAGAATGGTTAAGAGGTGGTTGCCGAAAGAAGAGTGATGAAATGAGTCTATTGTAAGCCTGAATATCAATTAAAGTCAGTAATAGCAACCCAACCAAAACCCACACAAAAACAATCCGGTCAACTGCATGCTCAGTGTTAGACTTTTTGGTGTAGTATTTTTGTATTGCTTCATGTAGGATGGAAGATTCATCAAACGGATACATTCTCAATGCACAGTAAACATTTGGTAATAATCTAGAAAACATCAAATAGCACAGGTTTTAAACATTGAATCTTCCTCTCTTATTAACCAGGTGGAAAATCCCTTTACCGGACCTTTCAGACTTAATAATAAGGCATTTTAGGCCTTACAATTTGTACTTTTGTTTTATCTGGTTTTCCATTTGAGATTGATTGAAATAATGTACATGTACTTGGTTTTCCCATATGGCGAATCTCATATGAGTATGTGACACGTTTAATCTCTCTGGGTCTATCAGATCAAGATAGAAGCAGTTTTAGAGCCCCCATGTGGTCTAAATGAATGTTGTTGCATTAATGTGCCAGACCACATGCATGTGAATGATTTGCTCAATATTTACCATGCCTCATAGTTGGGATGGTGTTCTCAGGTTGAGGTGCAATGTTAGCCTTGAGCCAAAACTAGCGCTTGACAAATGACCAGCACACACAGGAGGGAATGAGGAACTTAAATAGGGACAGTGATCAGGGATACAGCTGGGGGCAATAATAACAAACAACAGGTTTCTGTGTTCCAAATGTGAGAGAAAGGCTATTGGATCTTACTGGGACATAACGGGTTGACTCCATTCAACTATGTTTATGAACATAAACATATTATGTGACTTCTAAAGACAACTGGTTGCACCACAGCACATTTCAGGTGGCTAATATGATACTGTGTCGTATTTCATCTGCAGACATCTACTCCAATTACTATAGGACTTAAAGATATATGTAAAACATACATGTAAGACATCTCACAGCTGAAGCATGTATTTTGGTGCCAGGTGACACCTCATTTTATTTCATCTTGTTCATCAAGGAAGTGACCTTTAAGATCTGTATATCAGATACAGTTTTTGGTTGGCCTCAGTGTTTTCGTTCCTTAACTAGTCCAGTTTTATTCAGAATTCATTCTGCAGCTGCCATCAGTTATATCGTCAATGTAGACAAGTGAGCCAGATTCAGTGGCAGCCACACATGCTCAAGCTATAACATGGGTATCAAGTTAAGCATTTAAACAAAAGCTTGTGGGATCAGGTGGCTAACCGAGGCTAGGCTATTTCAGGTACATTTTAGCAACAAATTAACTGGTCATCTTGTTTTTAAGGCAAACTAGTGATTTACATTTTGTTGAGTAGTCACTGTAAGTTAACGCTGGTTGGGACTTTTGTGGATGTCTCCATGCTTACTTCCAGGAGAGTCTTCCTGATCGGTCTGAAAGTCTTTTTCTTCACTATGGTGAACATTCTTCACTAATCCATTGGAGAGATCTTACTTGACCTACTAGCGATGGCTGAATTCTCCTTTTTAAGTGGTGTTCATAACTGCTGTTTTGGTAAGCGTTATGTTTTTCAGGCCAGTGTTGTCTTATCTATCATGCATGACAAACATAGATAAGTACATAATAACAAACTGAAACCACTCATTGTTGGCCTTTGTTACCAGGCACTGGAAAAGCTACCAAGACTTCATCGTTAAATCTGTGCTTGAAGGACGCTACTTGATTGAGGGACCTCAGCTTGCAAATAATTATTTTGTATTTGGGATTAAGATGGGTATGCATCAATCATACACTGTTATTGCAAATAATTATTGCGCTCAGTGAGAGTATTGGAAATTTTTACGGCTGAACTTTAGTTTTGCCGTAACAAATGGGCTGAATACTGATGTTTATAGCCAAGGCATTGTAGGTGTAAATGATTAGTTGTACATTTTTGTTTGGGCACATAGCTAGTTAGAATCAATGTGGTAAGTACACAGTGAAATGCTTCAGAACAAAAACTCTTCAATCATTTGCAGTATTGATGAGAGAGATTAACAGGTGACTTGTGCATGTGGCAAGCTAACCTGAAACCACTAGGGTTTCCTGAGTGTGTGTGGTGTGTGGGGAGGGAAGGTGACAGCCTTAAAGATAGTTTGTATTTTTCTGGAATGTTATGCTTCATTGGAAAGAATAGTGGTGAAAAAAAGTTTTTTGCTGAAAGAGCAGTTGGCCTGGTGACACCCACGCTACAAGAGTACATGTACCTGTACTACCCAACGGCAACATTTTCTCTCAGTCCTAAACCATGTTAAGTTATTGGAATAGTTATGAATGTATATAATATATTGTGCTATGTGAGGAAGGTCTGGTTGGCCAGTATCAGATAGCCTAGAGTCCATGAAGGATATGAACCCACCATAATTTTGTCATTCTCTTGGCCTTTGCCGTATGTTATACATTATCTTTTCATTGGGAACACACAAAGCCATCTCCGCTATCCACCTTGCCATCAGTGGGGTTTCTCATCCTTCCAACACAGTGCTATGCATTCATTTGCTGTAACAATGGCATTTTCTATGAATCTTAGTTTAACAGCCTTTAACTGCCAGTACAGATGCATCACCCAGCAGTCAGCCGTGCCTCCACAGGAATGTCCATCTTCGTGATTTGGCCAAGTGTCCCAAGTACATTGCTCCAATATGTGTTTAGATGCGGACAGGTCCAGAACATATGCATCAAAGTACCGGTCTCCACTTTACATCTGGGAGAGCATTTAGAACTAATCCTATGCATTCTCTCTGGTGTGTAGTACACTAGATGGATTAAGTTATACTGTGTCAGTTTATGTCTACTATTAAAGAAATATTGACCAATCAAACATATCTCTGACCATTCCTCTTCTTCAAAGACATAGCCCAGATCTTCCACCCATTGCTTTTTTACCCCCAACACCTCACAACCCAAGATTTGGCGGGAAGGTAGAATAGGCATAGGAGACAAAACCCTTGGTACCAGATTTGTTACCCAACATATTCTCTAGGGGAAGTTTCTTTAAAGACAACAGACAACCTCCCGTTCAGTAGAAATGTACTGTCTAACCTGGAGATATCTGAAAAAATGAGTTGGGGGATACAAGCTCAGTAAAGGGCTGCAGTTTGCTTTACTTATATAGATCTCCGAAGGTCTTAATCCCATTTACATACCATATACATGTAAGTCCATCCCTCAGTGCCTTCAGCAATAGTTGATTAACATGAAAAGGAGTTCAATGGTAAATAGGCTGATTACATCCTGTTTTTACACATATTCTCCTCCATATTTTATATGTACCCCTTATAAAAGGGTTTACTGTCAAAGACTTAAGCAATTAAAATGTTGGTATATACGGGACTGAGGTCAATGACATATTTAGCGGGGATTCCTCAATTTGCTCAGCGATTCAGATTGCCATGACCAAACTGTCCTTGCCTGAGCTGCCCAGTAAAATAATTCAAAGTTAGGAACATTGAGTCCACCGTCCTCTAGAGGTCGCTGAAGTACCAACATTTTAATCCTAGGTGGTTTTCTATTCCAAATGAACTGTGATACACAAGTATTAAGACGCTTAAAGAAAACTTTGGGCACATCAATGGGTAACATCTGAAACAAGTATAGATATTTAGGTAATACATTCATTTTTATAGAATTAACTCGCCCCAATTAACGACAAGTCCATCAACAAAGGTCCTTCTCTGTCCCTTTTAAGTTTTATTCGTTTTTAACAATTATTTGTTTAGTTTGTTTGGTATCTCAAGCCCCAAATAAGTAAGTTTATCAGGATTCCACTGGAAAAGCAAGCTATTTGCTGACCAGGATTTATCTTCAGTATTAAAGAGACATAGCCACAATTTTTGTCAAATTAATTTTGTATCCAGAGATTGACCCGTATTCATTTAATATATCTATGAGGGCCGGAATGGATATATCAGGGTGGGCCAAAAAGGTGATGTCAACCGCGTACGAAGAAAATAGTATGCTTACGCTCCCCAACCTGTATACTGTGAATCGATGGGTGGGCTCTAATAGCCACTGCCAGAGGCTCGATGGCTAGAGCAAACAGGAGAGGCCAAAGACAGCAGCCCTGTCGTGTGGAACAAAAGGAAGCTAGAGGAGGTATTACCATTAGTCTGTACCTGAGCAACAGGGTGTTCATAGAGCAATTTGACTAAATCTATAAATGTGGGTCCAAAGTGCATTCTAGCCATTGTTTCAAGTAAATACCCCCATTCTACCCAATCAAAAGCCTTCTCTGCGTCTAAGGACATAGCAATACACGGTGACTTTTCAGCTTTAGCACAGATGATGGCTAGTTTGACTTGCATTGACACTTCTTTGATCCTCGTGTTGTCAGACACATGCAACCGACACCAAATGCAAACCCAGAATGCAGACTAGACAGTGACAGCTTGTGCATGCACTAATGATGCAAACAAGCACAACAGTCTAATAACAGAAAGCTGTGAGGCCAAATGTATTTTGGTTCCCTTAAATGTGGGGACAGTATAAAACGTCATTTCTAAATGGTTCAACAGATATGATGACAATACCCTCGAATTAAAGCTGACAGTCCGTGTTTTAAACCGACTGTCTTTATATCACTGCAAATCCAAAGTGCTGGAATACTGTACATTAAAACCAGACACAACCTTGAATGTTGTCTAACCATAGAATTACTAGTACCAACAAACTGTATTCACAACAGCATCTGAACCGTGTAACTGTAAGTTAATGGCGAAATGTGATAATGTTTTTAATTTCCTGAACAGTTTCTGTTTTGGATATTGCACTGATCAGGCAGCAACGATATACAAAAGTATTTTATATGCCTGTCATGAATCATTAGTGGGCAGAAAAGACAACTTCCTTACAAATTCAATGTACATTCTTAAACAAGTGATTTGAAAAAATGACATAACAGAAAAATAGGGAGAACATGGTTTACTTTATTAAAGGCATAGCTGATTCCAACATTTCTGAATGTCTACAGAAAGACGAAACACAAAAAGCTTAGAACACAAGCCCATTTCTGAATGAAGCTCTCCCTCCCTAAAAAAAATCCCCTTCATAGGTGACAGGATTTCAACCTCACTCCACATAACAGGTGAAGCATTCTAAACATTCTGAATTCAAAATCATCATGCAGTTTCAGTGATTCTCTCCATGATACTGAACTTAAACTGGAACACAGTGCTTTATGTTGTTGGTTGGTCAGATGTGCAGGGAACTGTTAATAGCTGTCTTTTCTTTCATTTTTCATTGCCTTTAATGTCCCACAGGACTTACAGCAGTATGGAATGTTACAAACGCCCAAAGTGCGGGGTTCTCTTCCACACACCTTGCTGTTGCTGAAAGACATATTTTCGAGTCCTTTTTTATTAGTATTATTGATGTGGCTGAAAGAGAATAGTCCACATTAACAATGCGGTAAATGGCAGGATGCACAGAGCAGAGCGCTTCTTTTAACTTTCTTGTTTTACTCCTAACTCAACAGCCCACCTAGACAACCAGATCAGCTTAACACCACTGAGGAAGACCACTATGATCCAACAACATATAACCACACATTTCAGACCAGAACCCTTTACAATGAGCAAATACAGGAGAAAAACCAGGCCCACATTTACAGCACAGTTCCCCTGTGGCATCGATGTGCTGAATTTGGTTTTTTGCATTTTTAGTAGCTTTTAGCTGAATTTGTCCCAACATTCAGTCCAATCTATTTCCTTTCTTATTAAATACAATTTTAATGCAACAGGAAAAGCACAACCACACAGAAAATAGACACATTATTTAAAGTTGGCTTTAATAAAATGTTCTCTACACGAAAATAAAAACACGCTTTCCCTCATACAAGATGTTCAGTCTTCATGTACCTTTTAAATACAAAATGCTGTTTGCTTCCTAAACCAAAAACAAGGACCCACCGTATGGTCGTCATATTTCTAAACTCTATCCAACAGCGACCCCTAGGCTCAACTGACAATCTAGAGACATGCCTCTAACCATGGGCCTGAGGAGTCTCTTGGTCTGCTGATTGTCTCAGTGCTTCAGGGGTTTCATTATTAGGGAGAAAAAGAATTATCTTGCTTGGGCAAATGGGCGTTTCAGTCCTGATATCAGTGGAACTTAGCTGATTACAGACCCGCACTGGAATACCCCAAGTGACAGGAACTTAATACCCAAACAATGACAAAATTACACACATACAGGGGTATGTAGAGCTGAGCTATGACTTTAGACAAGCAAACCAAGCAGGCAACTCTCAAGGTCTTTATATGACGATAACCACTACCCTAGAGGACAAAGCAATTACTTTTATTCGATAACTGTTGTGATTATAGTAGTGGTTGTGAAGAAGTTACAATAAATCAAAAGAACTCTCCCTTTCCGAGCCATAAAGGAGAGTCAGGGACGACCACGCCGGACCTCTGCCCCCGGCCCCTAGCCCAGAATGTCTGACGGTCTGTCTGATGCTCTGTCTGACGGTCTGTCCGTGTCTCGCTTGGCTTGTGCCCCATATTGCTGAACCAGCAGCTCTGCTGGACCCGTTTGCTTGTTTCCCCCACCTGACAGTGCCAACCATGATAGTAACGACAATAAAAAATAAACACTGACCAGGCACAAAGAGCCAATAAAGCTGCTTAAAACTATTAAAAGGCAGAACATTAACGAGAGTTACATTTTTTTTGTTTACTTAAAGAAAGAAGAGGAAGGAGAAGGAAGCAGGGGAAAGAGGAACATATAAATATAGACTTCCCCCATAAGCAGTAAACTATTGGACATAGTTACCCAATACTTCATGAAGCTAAAACTGCTACGAACAAATCACAAAATACAGTATTTCTAATAATTGCAATCTCTATTGCAGCTAATAATACTATCCCTACATCTATTTTCTTATCCCCCTTCTCATTTGTTGAATCTTCTGTTGATAAACTAACTCTGCGGTGAGCTTGCAAAGCGTTCCCATCATCCTCGACCGACCCAAAGATGCACCTCCCTCCTTATAAAACAGTTAAAGAAAGCAACAATCTGCAGTCCAATCAGCAAACTGGAAAATCGCATCAATAGCATCATCTGCTTCTGCATTTTCAAACCCTTCTGTGCACGTTAAGATAGGCGCGCTTTTTTTTCGTCCGCTTTTAAGCCGACCGTGGCATTACAGCGGTTGACTCCTTCGCTCATTACCCAGCTACATCGAGCCGCACTCCTGGCCGTCCTCTTCCTCAGAGATAAAGAAAATTTAGTCAAGAATTCAGAAAGATCAGTCCTTCTTTTTTCACCGCCACGTCTACCATTTTAGGCCCACCGCGCCTTCCCAAAACACCCTGAACAGCCATTTTTTGCTCCTCTCTCATACAATAGGTAAATCAAGACAGTGACAGTAAATCCACACCGAGAGCAGCTCAAGAGGAGTTTTTTTTGTTTCCCCCCCCAGATGAGACCAGACACACGGAATCCAAGTGAGATGGACTAAAGGATGGTCGTCTACTCTGACGCTCTCCAGAGGGATCCGGGAGGTGAACGTGGTGACTGGCTGTCAGAGGTGTTCAGTTTCCTCAATGTAAGAGTCCTGCAAGTTGGACCCCGCAGTAGCTTTCGTGCTCAGCGGCGGCGGGGTGGTGTTGGGAGGTGCTTGCACGCCCTCATTGCCATGGGAGGCACAGAGAGAGGGGGAGGGAGAGTAGACTTGCGCCGTTCCTCCTCGTCGGCCGAGGGGTGTTGTGAGCCCGTTGGGTCGTCGTGTTGAGCCTTCCCCAGCCTCCATATGCCGGTAATTCCGAGTTGGAGCTCGTTGTCGTCATTTTTGCTTTCGTTCACTTCTTACTTCTTCACACAAGTGCTTGTGACTGCAGGCCCTTCAATGTGGAGGGTTCATGGCCCCGTGGCCGCGCTGCTGTTTCTGCTTCTGCTGCATGAGGAGCTGCTCGAGTGCCGACGGGCCCGGCTGCATCATGGAGCTGGACCAGATGGACTGGGGAGCACACAGACACGGGACTCAACTACATGGAAAAATACTGTAACCTGACAGGAACTAAAGGACTGTTTTGGCTCTAATAAAGGTCCCACAGCACGATTCTACACAACCCAGGAGATTTCAGTCGGGTAACTTCCGCCAAATCCGATCAATCAATCAAATTTATTTTCTAAAGCCCTTATTAAATCAGCAGTTGTCACAAAAGGCTTTTTCAGACACCCAGCCTGAAACCCCAAAGAGCAAGCAACAACAGTTAACGTGCATGCCCAAGTTTTCTAGAAACTCAGAATGGAATATTAATTGTGTTGGTAGAGATTAAACAGGAAATCTGTGATCCTCCAACAGGGATTTCAAGAAAACCTAGTAATGTTGAAGAAAGGAGTGTTGCAACCCAAAACCTAGGAAAAGTGATGTGTGCCGTATGGTACCTTCAAACTGTCTAGGAGCACAGTGGAGGAGTCTTCCATGGGTGACTCCTGGGCTGCCCAGGAGCTGCTGGGGGCGTTCCCCTGTTGCCAGCTGTTTTCAGGGACTCGGTGGTCTGAGGAGGACGATGCAGAGGGCAGGTAGTCCAAACCAAACCCACTCACGGCCCCTGGACAAATAGAAAGGTTTTCAGTACAATAACGACTCTGGCTTTAAAAATAACAACAAAATCAAAATTATATAATATATAAACAGGTAGGTATTTCAGGAACTGGGATCAATTAGGGTTAACTGCCTGAACGGTATGGGTTTTCACCTCACCGGCACTGGGATTAAAACCAGCGACCTTTTCGTACACTGGCCCGACACTCTTCACCCTTAGGCTACCCTGACATCCCTACTGAATCTACATGTTCAGTAGTGCTGTCAAAGCAAACGTGTTAATGCATTCAAATTTTTAAGCACTTCGACGCCATACGGACAGGATTCTGGACCAATTCTTAAGCACTCACCCCAAGTGAATCAATGTTAGCTGCTGTTATGTAGCTAGCGCACGCATGAACATGCAGAGCTTTTTTTTTTTTTTTAAATAATGCATTTTCATACATTTATGTTTTTATTGAAAGACAAAAAGGAAAGACATTTTTTTTGCGTACGCATGCGTGTCAGAAACATCAAGAACAGGAAAGAGAAAGAACTTAAACATTTCCCTCCTTTTACAGATAACATGGTGCTTCCATCCCTTACAATCAACGCACCGATTGCATTTTAGTTACGCAAATCAAATTCGTTCTTCTTGGCCATCGTGTGACTAATTTTAATTCGGCCCTAATATCCCGAAGTAAGACCAGCTTACCAGCCTTGTCCACCTTCCAGCGGTCCACCATCCTCCTGTCTCGGCTGTCAGGCGTTCCTATGGGGCCGAAGTTAGAGAAGGGGATGGAGCCGTGGTTGTGCGTGGGTGGAGAAGAAGGTAAACTGCTTGGGTTGGAAGAGTGGGGGGACTGGCTTGCTGGTGTAGAGTGGTCTGTCGTGGAAATGGAAAAATATGGTAATGTAATTATAATGTAATATAATTACATGTGAATATAATGCCCTGGCTTATAGATGTCTGCCCTGTATGAAATGCGTCGCTGTACAGTTATTGAAATATTGACCCTTTCGGGTGGTAAGTGTGTTATTAGACACTTCTGGGGAGGTGTGTGTGTGTGTGGCGAGGGGGGGGGGTCTTTGCGATGTTTCTGGACACTATGACGTGGGGG
>JACXGI010003162.1:16383-65345 GCA_016801175.1 Esox masquinongy | reverse complement strand
ACCTTAATGACTTGGAGAAGATCTGCAAAGAGGAGTGGGACAAAATCCCTCCTGAGATGTGTGCAAACCTGGTGGCCAACTACAAGAAACGTCTGACCTCTGTGATTGCCAACAAGGGTTTTGCCACCAAGTACTAAGTCATGTTTTGCAGAGGGGTCGAATACTTATTTCACTCATTAAAATGCAAATCAATTTATAAAATTTATCGTTTTTCTGGATTTTTTTGTTGTTATTCTGTCTCTCACTGTTCAAATAAACCTACCATTAAAATGATCATTTCTTTGTCAGTGGGCAAGCGTACAAAATCAGCAGGGGATCAAATATTTTTTTCCCTCACTGTATTTTCCCGTTAGACTATATATATATATATACTATCACTGATAGTAGCAACACGCCAATATACAAACATATTTTATATTATTCTGGGTGATTTCAATCAGAATGCACTGCTTAAATTTGAGCGCGCTTTATGTTGAAAATTACGTTTGGTGATAGTCCCTAACTATTCGACAGCCGTCTAGCGGTTCAAATATTCCAGGCTCCCATTTCTTTCAGTGGTACCAGAATTGTAGCATAGTAAAGGCGTGGAGGGTAAGCTGTCGCCGCACTTCGGAATACGTATCTAGCTACATTATTTTGTCATTCGTAACTTTCGCGAAATGAAATTTATACATTAAGCTGCAAGACTAAATCCAGCCCAAGATGACGGTGGATTTTGAAGAATGCGTAAAAGATTCACCCCGTTTCAGGTAAGAAATATCACAGATCAGACTTCTCTATCGGTTGTTGAATTCTTTAGAGATTCGCCCTATCGATGAAGACAGTCGATGAAAACTCCTAAATAGCCTACAATGAAATTGCGAATAGTTAAGACATCTTTAATCAAACACATTTAATATTATATGTTAAATGACGGTCGGTGTTTATTGGCATATTACTCAACATTTAACAATATTTCAAGGAAATCTTTGCAGCGAATTGTCTTAAACTGGTCTTATTTTATGTCCTGCCAAATGTTTTAAGTAATACGCAAAATAACTATTATCAAGGGACGTTGGATGAATGGACAGAAAGTGTATGGTGAATTAACGGGTGCATGGATGGGATGGATCATGTGTCTTTTTGCGGGGGTGGGTTTCCCATCATCAAGTGTTACATTCGACCGACTAAAGTAGTGTACGATGCGCTGTCAGTCGTGTTAATATCCCTGCTACAGTCTGCTACACACATTATTCGTGTGTTGAGTACAGCCATGGGACGGACATGCATCACCCTCATCCAGTGACACATGAACGTTCATAGATCACTTACATTTTGAATCCTTAGCGGCTACGTTTGCACGGCTTCCTCGGGGAAATCCTTTACTGAACACTGATGTGTCATGCATTGACCTTGTGTTCAGTTGTGTGGTCACTGTCCGTGAGCAGTAGGACTACCACCGAAAGGTGATACAAATTGAGATGCTAATGTAAAATTCAAATTAGATTCTTAGATCTTTTCTTTAGAGGAAACAAAACATAGGCCTATTCTCCATGCCCATAACAAATGTCGGTCCCGTGATACTGTAAGTAAATATGAGAATCTGGAGGATTGGCTTCATGACTGAGTCTAAATCGCTCAGATACTGTTATTATTGCAGGAACTCGAAAGTCACTTCCTTTTTAATGAACCGCTCTCTGGACAAAACTGCACTCCCTCAAAAGGAAGCACTTCAAACATTGGATCTGAGGGAAAGCCAGGTCCCACGCACCGCCTCACAACCTCATGCTACGGTCGCTGCGGTGCACACGTAGTACCAAAGGTTAGATAAATAATGGATTCCTTTACACCCACATCCCTTCCCAATCCCAATTCCCCACCCCAGATCCCATTCCTCCCCTTAGATTCCTTTTCCACAACCTCTCTAATAGTTGTAGGCTCTGTCAGGCCGGCTTTGTAGAGTGACTGCCTGGCCTGCATGCCTAGGTTTTCTTTGCATTGTATGTGTGCTCTCCTCTGCTACGGTAAAGCTCCCACAGATATAATCTGCACTCCAAATCAAAGACTTCCAGACTTGGCAAGAGCACCTTAATGACTGCCATCTGGGCCTGACCGTGCAGAGAGAATGGCAGGTCTCAGGAAGCGCTGAGTGTAAGGTATTCACGGTAACCACTCTCTCTGTGTTCATCCGCTGTACGAGAGTGGATCATCTCACACTATACACAGTAAGAAATACTGTAGAAAGAAACAAAACACCACAAATCCATAAAAAGCAGTGCACCTAAATTGAGATTGTGCATGTTTGAGTGTACACCATGCACACAAGTTCTTGATACGCAGAACATGTTTTAACATCGCAATATAAGTATTCGTAATACTGTATAAGTATTTGTTGTAATGTAGGCTAGCTTGTTAATTTCTAACAATTTTCATTCATGTGATCGCGTTGTAGGCAAGTAGAGGGTCTGCAGAATGGATTGCACTAACATTAATTAAACGTAAAAACTGTTTCAACCCTGTCTCGAAAACGCATTAGGTGAAATGTTACTAAACATTACTATACATAACGTTTGTGTACTTAGCATTTAGTAGTGTTAGCATCTTCATTAGGTTGGATATTTTCTCAGGTGAGTTAGCCACTAAACTAGCTAGCATTTGCTAAAATCAGAAGTAGTTTTGCGCACATTTCGATTTTATTAATACTGGTGCTAAGAACCGTATATTTATAGCAAAATGGAGAATTTTGTAGTTAAAACGTAAAAATAAGTGGCCCTGAAATAGCGCAGCGTTTTCGTCACTGCCTCGCCATTAGCTGCATCATTGCGAAACCAGGGTTCGAATCATGCTTGCGGATTAGCCCAGAGGTCACGCTGAGGGTGGTGCCATTGGCCATCGCTGTCCAGATTAGAAACTGACTATGTTTGCCCTGGTGCCTCTGAGCTCCATTTTGATCAAAGAGTGCATTCCTTGTGTTGTTACAACACACCATGTAATGTTTCAAAATAGCTCAGGAAAATGTGTCTCAATCCTCCGGTAAGGTTGAGGTTTCATCTCATACTAACTGGTGGCAGCTAGTTTAGGTGTTTCAAAACACTTAGCTTCTTATCTCTCGGGCTTTGGAGAGAGGACAGATGGCGTGAAAAGGGCAGTTTATAAACAAATGTAATGAGAATCAAAGTATTTGTTTTTCCATTTCTTTTGGAAATGGAATACAAATTGCAGTTAGATGTGATGGTTGGCACAAAAGGCTGCATCCTACTTGCAAAAGTACATCAAAGGAGTTTGTTATCATGATGTCCAGATAAGAAACGTTGAGCAACATTCCAGCAATAGCCTAGTTATGTCAGTAGATGTGGCCTGTAATTACTCTCTTATAAGTATCTTCTCATATCCTGTTACAGCAGCCACCAGAAAATATACTTCAGAGGCAGCATTTTCATCCCATTGTCAAAAGACATGGCATTGAGTTCATCTTGAAATGGGTCTTTTGTGGCATTTAAGTGTTACGCAACAAACCCAAGGTGGACTGACTGACTGACAGCTGGCCGGGAGGAAACAGCTAAGACCAAAATAGAGGGAATCACATTCACATATTTACAAGGGCACAATGGGCCTACTGGGCTACTTCCCACATGTGTATAAACATGCAGGCCATCAATTCTGCATTGCCGTTTTCACACAAGGCAGTTGGAGTTGTCACTGTGAGCTGACAAGGCCTCATGTGTAGTGTTTTACCATACCAATTCTCAACAATACAGTTTAATGTACATTTGTGTAGTAGATGGGCTATTCAGTTTTAATGATGTATAATTTTGACACCTCTTTAACATCCATAGGTCAAATGCTAATTGCAAACTATTTAATAATTTTTTTGGGACACAAACATTTATTGGGGGTGGGCAGGTCCACAATGAGGGAGGGTTGTCTAACTTTTTTTGTTGCTTTGATGAGTTATTTCTTTTTCACAAGTATTCTTTAAATTTGCCCGTTTTGCTGGTTTTACGCGATCATTTTGGTTGTTGTGTCAATATTGTTTTGATGAATATGTATGTATATATTCCTTTATTTTAGACAATTATGGTACCAATAAAGAGTCAGTGGTGTCATATGGCTTTGTCCGTATTTTTGAAAAAGTTTTGCTTAATGTGACCATTGCTGACATGGCACGGAAACATTGATTGATGCATGCATTGCTTGATGAGCAGAAAACAACCTAAATTACAATTCGATGTGGCCTACCAGTTCAGTATCTATCCTGGTTTCTATTCACCTGGTGATAATAGCAATAGTGTACTTTGCTAGATCCCCAATAAATTAATTAGCAATCATACCACACATAAAGTAATCCAGATTTGACACATTTTCCATATGAAGAATAACTGACAGGCAGTGGAGAAGCCAGGTGGGCCACTGCACATGAAACCAAGATGAATTGATAGAAGACAGTTCATAATGTTCCCCTTTGGATCTGTTTAGGGACAGTAAAAGTATCCTAGCTTGACAATCCTGCGACACCACAACACAAAAATATTCAGTAAATATTAAGTACAATTGCGTACAATTCTATTAACTAAGTATAAACTGCAGTGAAGATGTGAATTGACTGATATCACAGTAAACCCTGTTTCATGTTATTTCTATCTATGTGGGTCCAGTCTTGATGGATCATTATGAAGGCAGAGAAGCTGGGTGTATTTTTTACTTCAGATGCTAATGTTGTGTCTCTAGTAGATCATCATTATTCTCCCAAGTCATTCTTCAATATATAGTGTGACCACATAAGCCTGTGCTTCTAGCAGGCCTAGTTAATCAGAAAAGCCTAATACACATTCTGCCTCTTTTCAAATCAAGCTGCAATACCTTGAGCTAGAACCAGATTCTTCAGTATTGCCTAATATTTGTCCTTTAGCTTTAAAATGTATTACATTTCTATCTGGCATAAACAAAATCGATCACAATGTTTTAATCATGTATGCTATCGGCACACACTTATAATTCCAGCATCCAAAACACACACAGGCTTTTCAGGGAATAAGGTTTGTGTTTTCTATATTATATTATTTGAATATTAAGTAATTCAGTCATTCATATTCAGTTACGCATCGTTTTTTGCTTGTGTTTTTCTGTATATTCCCCCTAGTTGATCAGTATTTGCAGATGGCTCTGATTGTAGTGTAATCATACCAGAACAGAGAGTGAGATTGTTCATGATGGTCAGGCAGACAGAGTGAAGGTTTCCATGGTGGTCAGACAGACAGAGTGAAGTTCTCCATGGTGGTCAGACAGACAGAGTGAAGTTCTCCATGGTGGTCAGACAGACAGAGTGAAGTTTTCCATGGTGGTCAGACAGACAGAGTGAAGTTCTCCATGGTGGTCAGACAGACAGAGTGAAGTTCTCCATGGTGGTCAGACAGACAGAGTGAAGTTCTCCATGGTGGTCAGGCAGATACAGTGAGGTTGTCCATGGTGGTCAGACAGCGAGAGGGAGGTTGTCCATGGTGGTCAGGCAGAGAGAGTGTGATGTCCATGGTAGTTGGTCAACCTTCAACCTTATGGCCTTTTTTGCCCTGAGCGGCATTGTCTGAGTCATAAAACCAAGTTAAGTCAATGTCCATGTTTTTACACATAGGGTGGCTAAAGCCATTGTTATTTGTGGTCATAATCAATGTTTATTCAGTAATGGTATGAGGTGCGACAGTGAGCAAATTCTTTTGCAGTTACATTTTTTTCATTGACTCCTCGGACGACTTGAACGATCCATAGCCCCCCAGTAAATAATGAACTGTCACTTTCTACCCGCTTGGCAGCTTCAAAATGGTAACGGCCTCCCCATTGTCCCTGACACTGTGTTCAGCCTCTGTTTGGTCTCTATGGCTACACCATTTGATAGATGTGAGATTGCAGCCATGGCCCTCCAGTCCACATCTGTTTTGGAGAGAGCTTCATAATGGTCACTCTGCCACAGGAATGTGTGTGTTTGTAGTTGCTGCAGCACTTCATTGGCAGCATACAGAAACATTTGTGCTGTTTCTCCCTCGCTGAGATGTTAATTTGAGGTTGCTCTCAAGTACTTGTGAAATGCACGTGTGCTGTCTGTTGCCGCGGTTTCACCTAC
Organism: Esox masquinongy; assembly: GCA_016801175.1. Classification (NCBI taxonomy): domain Eukaryota; kingdom Metazoa; phylum Chordata; class Actinopteri; order Esociformes; family Esocidae; genus Esox; species Esox masquinongy. The sequence continues at coordinate 59,251 of JACXGI010003162.1, read as the reverse complement.
GAAGCAAAGTCACAAACGTGAATCGCATACGGCCGTTACTCATGGCTGCGGCCCTGCCGACGAGCTGTGTGTAATGTAACTACGGAAGATATCGTTTATGTCCACTGTAGCTAACATGAGAACATGTAGGCTTATTTGCCAAATGACCCATTTCTTTTGTGAGTTATGACCTAATACAGCGTACTGTAATGAATTCTGTCCATTTTGGGGTGGGGGGGTTTGAGAACGGAGAGTTTATGAAGCTGAGATGTGCATGGCGGCTGGAGAGAATAGTCCATTACAAGTCAGTTCCGTGCTAGTTAACATGGCCGCTGGTACTACAGCTCAGTCTCTCCAGGCTCTGTCCTCCTTTCCACAGACTTGGTCAGCAGAATATGGCCATTGTCTGCGACGAGGCCAGTCCATAGGTACTAATTAGAGAGAAAAAGGGGTACAAAATGCAATATTGTTCACAGAGTTCCGTGCTTCTACCCCGACAATACAGACTCTTTTAATTTCAACTGACTGGTTTCAGGCGTTGAGCTGTTAGTGTGTGTGGCTTGGGTGTCTCCCTAATCCTACTGAATAGCTGAGGCTTGTGTGATGTGAGGTTGCCTTGATGCTGTGCGTGTGTGTGTGCGTGTGTGTGTGTGTGTGTGTGCGTGTGTGTGTTTTCTTTGAGAGAATGAATGACTTTGTACATGGCCAACTGTCAGATGACTGGACAGAAGACATGACCATGTCAGATTCCAGGATATGGCCTGCAATAGAGGAATGTGCATTTTGCATAATGTCCTGCTCTGTGAAAGAATGTCAGCTCTACCCTGAGGATATATTTTTTTGTAATTTGTATTGAAAAAAAAAAAAATTTCTGATAGAGCATCACATTGTTTCAATGACAACATTTCTATAGTAGACAATGTCGCAATACGCAAAATCTAAAATAGCATTGTGAATGGACCGTTCAGTTTCCTCAATCCTATTTTTCTGTATACAGTAGGTGTGTTGAACATTGCTCTCAATGCCACCTGTTTTAAAAGACCTTTCAGATTTGTTGTCACAGTAGCAACAAGCAATAGGACTGAACATGCCTATCCATTTTTTTGGGTCTAAACAAGAACTTCTTGAAGATCCACTTTGAGCTGGATAGATTCCTTCCTGTTGCATGTTCTTGTTTCTTCTGCTCTATTTCATACTGAACCGCTTCTTTAAATCAGAATCTGTGTCAGTGAGCTCAGTGAGCCACCCTTCTGCTCCTCTAACAGCGCTTGTCCCAAGACATCCTGATAGTGATCAACACGAGGTGTTGCACTGTGTTAGGCTATGGGCGGGGGGGTGGGGTTCATTTCTTTGTCATTAAGATGCCCATCATCAGATTAATCCATCTTCACAGCCATGACCGTTCCTGATACCAACATCTGTGAATACTATACAGTGACAATGAGAGAAAGCGTACAGTTCTGGTGAATAGATAGGTAGGTCTGTTGATAAATAACAGATCTGTGCCCTGTCAGTGTTTCTCCCACGGATGTGCCCATTGTTTTATTTTAAATCCTGCATTAGGTAAATGTCTAATCTTCCTCCCTCTCACCCCTGACAATTGTTGGAGCTGTTTCTCTGATTTAATGACATTGCAGTAGCTTACCAGAGAGGCCTATATAATTCACACCCTTGAAGGTGTGGGTGACGCTGTCCAGAGGGCAGAGAAGCGAACAACTCCAGGGGATGAAAATGAGTGAGAGGGATTAAGTCAGCAGTTTGACAGTCTCCCTCCTAATCTGGGATTAGCCCACATTGCCCACCCTCTAACTGATCGATCGCGTGAGAGCATGACGTCAAGGTGTTTCACCTCACCTCCAAACGTACACGTTGTTCTCCACGTTGTTCACCATTTGTTAAATAAATGTTTGTCTTTCTGAATTTAAGGCATTTCATTCTATATACAAACTGCACCTCAGCTCAGACAGTTGAGTTATATTCTTCTGCTTGAGATGACTGTGTAGGCAAAAACACAGGCTTGGCTTTCATCTTCTTTAAAATATGATTAAACACATTTGCAAGTTGGAGCCCAGTCTTGGCTCGCCTGTCTCATGCTCACCAGTCTCTCCAGCCATCTAGCCAGTCAAAGTAGGCAGCTGTTACAGAATCCAGCCCTTCAACTTGATTACTGAAGTGTTGGAAAATCGATGTCCCAATGAGCAGAGATGTCTTCCCAGCCGATGCCAAGACAAAGGGAATGTGTGATGATTTAGAGGCTTTGTGATAGATCTCAAGATGAAGCAAGGACGACTTCAGTTGCTGTTTTCATTAGGATGAAAGGTTTCTGCTGTCCATTGGGGAGTCGGGGACACTGATCTAACCACAACAAAAGAAGTCCAAGAAAGCTAGAAACAGCAGCAGTCTACAGTAAATATCTAGTTCATTGCATAATTTAACATAACTGTAGCTGGTTCTTTGGAGAAATTACGCTGCAATATTTGTACAAATTATTTCCAATTCATTCAAATATTACAAAGCAGTCCTTTCATTTCCTGTTTGTTTTACGAGTTAGTACTTAGCATCTGCTAACAGACTGGAGGAGTTTGGCTGCGGCTTGCTTGAGTGGCTGGGGACACTGCGCAGGGATGATGTCATCCTAGTCTTTGTGTTGAATGGGGCAGGAGGCTCTGCATGAGTCCTGGCTGTCCCTCTCATTTCTCATTTCTGTCTGATGAATAGCAAGTCGCTATTCACTCACTTCCACACAATGGGCCTTGGTGCTGGGAGCTGCATGCTGAACAGGGTTGTGTTTCTGTTTGGTTTGCATGTATTTGTTTGTGTGTGTGTGTGTGTGTGTGTGTGTGTGTGTGTGTGTGTGTGTGTGGTGGTAATTCGCCTCTATAACACATCCTGCAAGTTGACAAAGAGACCTGGGATTGTGGCCAGCAGCCTAGCACCAACAGCAACATGCCTTGGCTGGCCTTAAGCGCGCACACAGAGTTTGTGAACAGTTTATTAAGTGAGGGGAAATCTAATTGTCAAGCCATATGACTGTCACTAATTTTCTTCATTTACTTCATTCTTCTGTTGGCATCCTTTCTTTCACCTCACTCACAACGTATTGCCACAGGTTGTGCTGCAAGCTTTGTTAACGTGAAGACCCTGACTCAACATTTTGCGTCCTCAGAGATAAAGAATGCACAAGGTTATGCAGCCATTACCATTCCCATCACAGCCGGCATTAAATGAATAAGATGAGGAGGCAGGAGCCAACTGACAGCGGTTCAGCCTAATGTGTCATAACATGAATCACATGGAGCGCTGAGAAGAAAGACCTGAGAATTTTCGTGGCTCTGAGGCTTTCTTAATTAGGCACTTGTTTTTTTTTTTTTTTTCTCACAGTCAGTCTGACTCAAAAAATGACAAGCTGTGTTTTTCCCAAAGAGATTTGAGTTTTTTTTGTTTATCGGGGCAGACCAACACCTCAATTTGATCCGGTTTCCCTCAACTGCTGGGAGAAGGAAAAAAAAACCACCTTTCTCTTGATCTCTTTCTAGACACCTCCAATTTCAAGGCAGGTCTCTTTCTGGCTGGGAACAGGCATGTTAGGTGAAAACCTGCAGAGCAGAAGGACTGAAACAATTTATAAAATACATGTCATGTCCAAGTTATTCATACCGTATCAACTAGTCAAAAACGTCCTCTCCAGTACAGAAAGGGAATGAAGGAAAATAGAAAAAGCCTTATGATTTTGCTAAGAAGGAAACCCATCAAAGCTGACAGGTCTGTCCTATGGTTATTCCATAACTGTTCCCTGTCAACATTCCTCTCCTTCTGACCTGCCATTCGCAAAGAGTTAAGCAGCCACCGCAACGTGACTCCGTCTATTGAGGTTATGGTGATATGTTTGAAATGGGCTATAATTCAGAGTTAATATAAGTGGTACTAATGCCTCTGGGGGATTTGCCATGATCAGCTATAGCGGAACAGTGTGCGTTACAGTCGGAGGCTTAGGGAATGCAGACGAGTAGTACTGGACCCAATGCGGAGGTCTCCTGCACTTCAGAGGTCTTTGACTGCTTAACATTTTATGTGCCCCTCCGTTGTCTGTTGTTCAACATCCATGTTTTATTGGTTTTAAAAAATAAAATTGCAAGTGTTCCTGCGACACACCCAAAATGTGTCTGCCAGGTCTGCATCAATGTATCATGGGCTCATCAGTGTTTTCTCTGGTCTCTGCCGGTGGAGACCGTGTGCTGTGTTCTGAGTGGCGACAACATGATGAGCAACTCTCTCCCTCTCATCCTATTTCTTTCTCACCCATCCTCTCATCCTCTCTCTTTTTCTCACTTTCATTCTCTGTCTCTCTCGCTCTTTCTCCCTCATGTCCCTTCTTCTCTGTTTCTCCTTCTCATCCTCTCGCTCTGTTTCTCCCTCCTTCCCACGCGTTGCCACTCTCTCCCTCGTGTAGTCTTCATACCTCCATATGAAGAATTCCATTGAACTAGGGGAATTCCACTGAACTAGGGGTTATGCCATTGAACTAGGGGTTATGCCATTGAACTAGGGGTTATTCCATTGAACTAGGGGAATTCCACTGAACTAGGGGTTATGCCATTGAACTAGGGGAATTCCACTGAACTAGGGGTTATGCCATTGAACTAGGGGTTATGCCATTGAACTAGGGGTTATTCCATTGAACTAGGGGTTATTCCATTGAACTAGGGGTTATTCCATTGAACTAGGCTCCGTGGCCTTGTGCATATCGGTCCTGGGTGATTAATCTGGCAGCAGATGTTTGCCAGGCCCGCTGAGGGGGGACCAGGGGAGGACAAGTTGCAGTAGTGGATTTAGATAGTAGATTTTCTGCTCTGTAGCAGGAGCGATAGGCCTAGTGTAAATGTCTGCACTGGATCCTCTAGCACCATTCAGTCTATTGTGTCAAGGTCCCAGTCACAGCAGCTACATTGCAATGTTAACTAAGATCTTTGATGTTGGTGTACTGATGTCACATCTGGCATATTCAAAACATCAAGACACAGGGCCTTTGGCTGTGGAACGTGACACGAATCTTGTTGTGCCTATACTCATTATGGTTTCTGTCTCCTTCGAGTTAGGCGTCTTTGTTTTTTCGCCTCTCCTCCCGGACTTGGCAGTTGTAGCGGTTAACGTGAGAATTATGAGCAGCAGATTGTTTTAGAGTTAGGGAATGTGTCCGAAGTTAAATGACGTCTCTCCTGACGACCAGACCGTTCAGCTGTTCAGAATACGAATCTTGTCTTGGACGTAGTAGGAGCGCTGTCCAGGTGTGTCAACGATACGCCCCCACTAGCATTCTGTCCCATTCCCTGGATTTAGAGCAGGAAATGGGATCTGCCTCTGCACTCCCCAATGGTCACTGATAGCAGTGGGGAATCGTAGTCATGGACTGAAGCCTCGTGACAGTCAAAGGCCTGCGCTGAGAATCAGGTTATTCCAGTTACACTGATCCAGCTGTGTGTCATGACAGGCGGACTACAGTGCGTTCAGAAGGTATTTTGACCACTTTACTTGTCTGCAGGGTTCCATCGTGGACAGCACAGTTCAGAGCAGAAACTGTACATAGTCCATGGAGTGGTCTGTATGGGGATTTCTAGAGTTTTGAAAGTTTCCAAGAACACCAGTGGACTCTGTCATTGTGAAATAAAAAATATATATATATGGAATTTTTTCTTGAGATGGATATATAACTAAACTGAGCAAGACGGGACTTGGTCAGGGATGTGACAAAGAACCCAGTGAACAGTCTGACAGAATGAGTTTCTTGGCTGGGATGGGAAACCCCGCCAATGGAAGAAGTCTTTACAGCATTTCATCAATCTGAGCTTTACAGGAAACTGCAAGTCCCTGAGAGCATAAGGCAGAAGATTCTGTGGTCTCATGAGTTAATTGTTCTTTTTGTCGAGAGCAGCACAGCTCATCACTTGTCTAAAACCATTCATGCCCTGAAGCATGGTGGTGGCAGTATCATGATATGCGGATGCTAGTCCGCTACAGTAAAGCAGCGACTTGTTTGGGTAGAGGGAACAATGAATGTAGCCACATACAGCCAAATCCTTGTTGAGAACCTGGTTTAGAGAACATTTCAACAGGAAAATGACTCCAAGCATACAGCCAAAGTTATGCTGGAATGGTTTCAGAACAAGAATGTGAAAATCCTTGAGTGGCCCAGTGAAAGCCCAGTCTTGAATCCCATTGAGAATCTGTAGAAAGACTTGGGAAGATTGCTGTTCCTCACTGCTCCCCATCCAACTACAGAGCATGGAAGAATGGGAGACAATCCCCAAAATCCAGATGTGCAAAGCTAATACAGACATACTCAATAAAATTCAAAGTTATAATTGCAGCCAAAGGTGCTTCTACAAAGTATTGACTCCGGGGGCTGAATACATACGTTCATTCGATATTGTTGTTATTTCTTAAATAATTGTTTTCACATTATACTATACAGTAGGTTACTGTGTGTAGATCTGTCATCCAAAATCTTATTTTAAATTCAGGCTGTAGCAAAACAAAATGTGGAAAAATTCAAGAGGCTTGATTACTAACTGAATGTGAGGATAATGTGAAGCTAGCTAAACGTGTCCAAAGACTTGATGCTTAGCTGTTTTTGACTCCCATCTGATTGAGAGCTTATTTTACTATAGCTGTATAGGTTCTGGTCCACAGGATCTCTGGTGTTCTGGTCTTGGTTCTAGATTGCTGAATCACATGTGTTTCCCAGACCAAAAACAAGGCATCTGTTTCTAATTTGGCCTATCCCTCTCACACTCTCACTCCCATCTCCTCGTCACTGCTTCCCTGCGAGGCGGGCGAGTGGAGTGGGGGACAGCAGACTTCCTGGCTGTCATCCCTCGCATGGCTCTACTGGATTCGGAGAAGCATCAGGAAGTGCGTCAGACCCCTGAAATATTAAAGAGGGTTCTGAGTGAAGGCCGACAAGGGATCCGGCCCATGCTGCGGTCTCTGACCCGGATCTTCATCACCCAGTGTTGGAGACCCCTTTCTTCATGGGCTGATTCACTACTGAGTCCAGGTTCTGGAAAACACGTGTCCGTATGTGCGGCTGACTCACGCTAAATCGGATAGTACCGGCACACTACGCTGTGTAATGATGAGTGGGTCCGTTTGACTCAGTGATCTTAGATGATGGTTACTGTAGTCTGTAGGCGATCACACGTGTTAGAGTCTAACAATCAGTGTGCTTGTGTATTGGGTTTCAGCTTTCTCCTTCAATGGAGTCATTAGTTGTTGTTTTATTGTGTTTGTTGAGGGTCTGCAGGGGGCTAGTCTCTAGAGGCTGTGGTTTATTTTTGAGCCCAATGAGCCGTGACGGAAGCTTTCGTCATTTGCACGCTGATGCTCCGTTGCTGCCCTGTTCTTTTGTCTTCACTGAGACTAGCTCAAATGCTACAGAGAGATAATAGTTCATTGGAATTTTCCAGCATTGTTAACTAAGGAAATGGATCTTCCATCCTCTATGTCATCCCACAATGGTGATACCAAGTGTCAAGGTAATTGGTAATGGTGTGAAATCTTCCAATTTGTTTCCAGTTACCGCTCAGTGGACTTCAGAAGGTCCTGTGGGAACCTCTACAGGCTAGCCAAATCAACATGGTGCTGTGCTCCCTTTCTCTCTCTACAAACTAACAAACTTCTGCCTCTGCTCTTTCACACTTGTGGCAGGCAGCAAGGTAGGGTCTGACCATGACCAGGCTTGTGTGAGTTCATAGTTCACACAGGGTTTTGATCAACATCCTGGTCTTCAGCCCACTGGGGAGGACGGGAGTCGTGGCGTGGAGAGACCCAGATCAGATGGTGACGTCTGGGGAAGAGTGCTGACTACAGACCAGAGGAAACATCTGGGGGAAAGTGGGGACAGACTGACATGGCCCAGACCCAAGCCCACCAGTGGCTCACCTCTTCTGTTATCTCTGTCTTTCTGTCTTTGTAAACATTCAATGCTCGCTTGATGGGGTGTGTGTGTCTTATCTACATGCTACACAAACTTCTGACACTGGAGGTTTTCCTTCAGCCTATTCTGCCTTTCTTTCCCCAGCCTTATGTAAATCCAGTATTTTCTTCCTGTCCCTTTGTAGATGTCATGTAAAAATCCATTTGGAAAAATCAATTTCCATTCAGTATGAAATGGCCAACAATAATGTAGCATAATAATGGCTCTTTGTGTGGACAGCTCTCTGAAGCACAGAAGCACAGTCTTTTGTTTCTGCGAGCCACATCTCCAACTTCTCAGACAGGAAAGAGCTGAGTGCTTCACACGTCTGGTATGTCTTTCTAGTGCAAGCCAAGCTGCATGTTTAACCCTCAGGCCAGCTTAGCCTCAGCCCAACCAGCATAGCACTGACTGGACATCATAGTGGGCGTCTAGGGAGGTATTTTCACTGGGACAGTTCCCAGTCAGTCATTCGACTGAAATGTCAGGATTTTACTTAATGTTTTCAGTCAAATGTCCGGTATTTTGGGGGTGAAGATCAGCACAGACACTTGGACCCTGACAGACCAGTTCTCCTTTCCTCTCTGTCTATAGTATACCCAGAGAGCCTGAGAGGACTGGTGGGCTGCTGCCCGAAATAAGGCAGAGACTCGAGCTGGGCTGCTGCCTCGCCTGTCTCTTTGTATGTGCCTCATTGTCTCCCTTTCCACAATGGAACATTGTCTATGGCCCTTTCTTAAAGCCAAAATATTTGCTTCCCGCTCTCTCCCGCTTTCTGCCTGGCTCGTCACTCTTGCGTGTGTGTGTTCAAGTAAGAGTGTGTGGATGTGTGTGTGTGTGTGTGTGTATACTCTCAGCTCATACTCTCTCCTCTCTCTCCTAAATCTTTCATTGACATTTTTGCGTGTTGCAGTAATGTAGGACCACCCTGCGTTAATATAAACCTGCTCCGCCAGCCGAGACGACTCATGTGCTAACCCTTAGCTGGCCTCTCTCCTTTACCTCTTCTGTGGCTGGTCAACATCCTACCCTCACACTCTCCCTTACCTCTTCTGTGGTTGGTCAGCATCCTACCCTCACACTCTCTCCTTTACCTCTTCTGTGGTTGGTCAACATCCTACCCTCACACTCTCTCCTTTACCTCTTCTGTGGTTGGTCAACATCCTACCCTCACACTCTCTCCTTTACCTCTTCTGTGGTTGGTCAACATCCTACCCTCACACTCTTTCCTTTACCTCTTCTGTGGTTGGTCAACATCCTACCCTCACACTTGCGATCCTAATGACAGTGTGACATGCGTGAGCCATTTTGTTGTATGGTACATTAAACCATACTGTAGCACTGTATCCAGCGGGTTGTCGCTATCTCTAGATTATCTGTCCTCAAACAAGAGGCGAGCTCCACCCAGCCATGCTGCAATATAGTGTGCGTATTTCTGTGCTACTCGACGGGTGATATAAGCCATTACGGTAAATGCATTATTAGATTGCGTGATTTGTTTATTTTTTTCTGTGCTCTAACGAGACAGGCACTGAGACGTCTGTAAAGTGTTGACCCAAATGCATCGCCCTTGATCAGACACACGTAGACTTAAAAATATAGCCGAATCCGTCCAGAGTCGTCAGTGGCGGTTGTCTTGTCACTTAGACAATCGCAATAACCAATTGGTTGGAGCTACAAAGCCCAAAGTAACTCCCTTTGAACCAGGAGAGTCTCTGGAACACTTGGATGAGTTTAGTTTTGTTGTAAGATGCTTGCAAGCCAGGCTATCAACCAAAAGCTAAACTAAAGAGTCAGTGGAAAAACACTCTCACCAGATGCACGTACAAATAAATTCCTGAAAAATGACCAGTTGGAGCTGAACATTATAAAAATATATTCTATGTGCAGGAGATTGTCTGGAACAAATAGGTGGTTTTGGTTGTGCTCTAGGACACCCACAGGCCGATCTACAGTGGTAAGGGTAAGTACAGTACGCTGTTGGAAAATGGACAGTGAGGGTCATTACTTCCCCAAACAATAAAATAAAATTAGAATGAGCACTTTCCCCCCAACAATTTTGTATACAAAATGTACAAAATTGTATACAAAATAGGCAAAGCAGTAAATACAACAACTTCAGTTTTTTTATTTTTTAGAATCTGGTTTTATGCACAATAACACTAGGCATTTTCATTGTCATAATTATCATAATTTTTGGGGGAAAGCTAAATAGGCAACTCTATACCAAAATACAAAAGGATCTATTGAAGATCTATCTTAAAACAATTGCCTATGTTGACTTTGCATTTGTGGAATTCAGTGCCTTAGATCATTATGTATTAAAAAATAGTAATGTAATGTGTGTACTGTATGTCCAACCAGCCGGGAAAAAATGTGAATGGAATCACATTTGAATTATATTCAAACATGGGTTGATTAATATGTCGAGATTTTTTTTTATCTCAAACCGGGCTTTTTATTTAATTTAACCCAACAATTCAAATGAATGTACCAGTCGCACCCATTGTACTGTATGTGGGGTTGAATTAACTAAGCCAGGACTACAGTTGTGTAGGGCAAGCTCAACCCTGTGAGTTACCCTGTCCAATCATATTCATTCTTCTTTGTGTGTATCTGTATCCTGACTAGAATCCATGTGTGCATCTATGTTTTGAATATAAATCGTGGAAATGTAGGCAAGGTTACTGCAATTTGACAGAGATCTTTGGCCCATATGAGGAATGACCAAAAGCGATGCTGAAAGGATAAAACCTTTCCTATGTCCTCCACGTGACAGCCTTTGTTGGCCAGCTCATTCTGAAGTGTCACATTCCAATGGGCTACATTCCCAGCGGCACCCACCCCAGCAGTGACCGGGGGATGTGGTTAGCAGGACTAGCTGCGTAATGCGTAGCGTGTTCACCAGCAGCCGCCTCATGTAATGACAGCCAAAGAGATTTACCTTTGTTGCATTGATCATACAGCATATAGTGTTGATATTTTTAGATCTCAGATCTGTTTATGAAAATCTAGCTCTCGCTTTCTCTCTCTCTCTCACACACACACACACACACACACACACACACACACGCACACAAGGACAAACACATACATGTCTGTAGCTCAGTGAAACTGTTCCTGGCTAATGAGGATGCTACACTAATTGGTTATCTGGTTGGTAAAATGGAGTCGGCGATCTGTCTTGCAATTGGCTGAGAGGTATAGAAAGATACTGAGTCCATGTTGAGATGAGAATATAGCATCTGTTTATGGTTCAGTTACAGGTTGTTGCCTGATGAAATCTGTAATAAGGAGCCATTTGGCAAACATAACATATCATTTAGCAGACACTTTTATTCAAAGCCACCTAGATTTATGTGTGCATACATTTTTATCAAACTCATTGTCCTGGTGTTCTAAGCGCCATGACCAGTTGAGCCATACAGCTGGGCACACTTTCCCCATACAATTTAATATCCTGTGGTTTAGATAAAGTCTGTGGCGACAGGAGGGACAAAGTTCCTCTCAGTCCAACCATACCTCTCAGGAATTACCTGGGTATGGAACTATTTTGTAAACTGTGATTACTTTCAGTATGCACATAAATCGGTGCAATTACATTCGCTATCAGCATTCCGCCAGTGCTATTCGTCCTTAATGACTTGTTGCTGCTTAATGTTACGCTATTATTGGTCCTTAACGTAATCGATTCAAAATGAAAAATGCCTCATCACGAAGAACATTTACGGCTACCGGTTAAGATTAATTTAGTGTCAAGGTTTGGCATCCCGGGTTTGGAACCAAGGTTTGGCATCCAAGGTTTGGAACCAAGGTTTGGCATCCCGGGTTTGGAACTAAGGTTTGGCATCCCGGGTTTGGAACCAAGGTTTGGCATCCCGGGTTTGGAACCAAGGTTTGGCATCAAGGTTTGGCATCCAAGGTTTGGCACCAGGCTAGGGGTTAGAGTTAGCAGGACCACACAGTTCTGGCGCCAGGCTAGGGGTTAGAGTTAGCAAGACAACACAGTTCTGGTGCCAGGCTAGGGGTTAGGGTTAACAAGACAATACAGTTCTGGCGCCAGGCTAGGGGTTAGGGATAGCAAGACAACACAGATCCGGCACCAGGCTAGGGGTTAGGGTTAGCCTTGGCCAATCGCTTCTCTTGTGGGAAAGACTGATGACACGGATCTGTGTTCTGATGGCCTGCTAGTGCTTGTAGTCCCATCCCATAGAAGCATTACTAGAACGAAAATGTCCATTCAAGTCAATGCATTGACCAGCAAAGTAATTGATTTTTATCTGTGAGTGTAATTGTCCTGGATTGAGGGGCTTTCCAGTTCTAGTCATTTAATTTCTATGCCACAGTCCATCTCATCCTCAACAACTCATCTGACCTTCTTCCGCCGTCCTGAGGCCTTAGCCAGAGGCTTATCACGGACGTCCTCCGGCCAAACGGCCACAAATCCCTGCAGATTCCCAGATAAGCCCTGATGCTCTGGTGCTGTCTTTCCTGCTGGCCATTCCCCACTCCCCTCAGTTAGACTGACAGCTCAGTGTTAACAGGCAAATCCTTCTGAGATTCGGCAGATAAATGGCTGCCTATCAGGTTACCTAAACAGTTCAGGCAGTCAGTAATAATAGGTAAAACAACAACGCGCAGAGAATAAAGATGGAGACCTGGTATTTTGCAATGAGTAGGCTGAAGCGTGTTGGTTGGGGCTGTTCTAGGTCTGAAATTATTTCTGGTTATTTTCTCTGAAATGTCTTGTGTCGCCGAGTACCAATGAAAGCCGCATTTTACAGACATGTGCTTACAATCCCCAAAGTTACGGCTTGGAAAAATATGAACAGAAAAGGCTGACACAGCAAAAGAAACATTTTAAGATCCAGCTCAGATAAGAGAACAAAACACAAGCGTTTTGAATAAAATGTCGTTGGACGCATGGGCCGTTTTGGAAGGGAATTAGAATTTCAACAGTATTTCAGAGATTTTTTTCTTGCACAGCATCCGTCATTCAGTATTAAACTGTCATGTTGTGGTACTGCTGCTACTGCACAGGTCAGTTGCTCTATAAATCTGTCTGTTAGACATTTTTGAATGGTTGCTAAAAATAGATGGTCCAGATGTTTTGCCTATTTGTGTGGCTTACAGAGTGCCCAGGCTGGGTTAAAGTTGGCCATTATATCACCTTCATTATTTAGGCATCAGAAGATCTCCAAAAGAGGAACAGATGACTTCAGAATGTCAGAAAAAGCAATAAAGTAGTGTCCTAAAGCTCAAGCATCTTTTGATATCGGTGAAATCGTTTTTGTTCTTTTTTATTTGAAAAACAAACACGTTTTTCGTTTGATATTGGTATAGTACACATTGTATTATGGTAATTTACTCTGGCAGGCCAGGGGCAGCTTTCCTCAGCTTCCCTCTCAGGGTCGGGTCACCCTCTCAGGGTCAGGTCACCCTCTCAGGGTCAAATCCGGTTCACAGCAACTATGGCGCAGTGACTAATTACACTTTTAAGTGTGAGGGTTTATTGTCTGTACTTCCTCCAGACTGATATAGTAGGTTACTGGTGAGTGATTCCTGTTTGGAATTATTGATTCCTGCTTATTGGCAACTTGCATTGTGCATTGATGATAAGTGTTGCTTGAAAGTCCTGAAGCACTTTGACATCAGCTTTTACCTTCAAGTGTGAAGTTGTTGCTGTAGAGCGAAGATGGGAGGTGGCTGGTGAATGTGACAACCATGTTAAGACCTCACAGGCAGATGCTGTACAGGATAATGAACTAGACATAACCTGTCTGCATCATCACCTGTATCTGTAATTTCCTGTTTCTATCTCTTATGGAGGACATGCAGAATTTCACTAGGTTGAGTTAGTGGTCTCGTGTTGGCTGTGTGTACTGGGGTGATTTTTAGAGACCTTCGCATTAAGGTCTTGAAGAATGTACCGCCAACATCAAAGCCCCCCTACACATACCTGCTGGTATCAAAGCTGAACTCAAGGATTCGTTATATGCTGCACTTTTAAAAAACATTTGTCTTTACCGTGTCTCAGTCCAGTTACCATAGACTTCTACAGACAGTTTACAGTTTGTGAATGATTTCTATTCAAACTAACTGCTGGACTGAATTTCTTGGACTGTTTTGTGTTAAACGACGACCAGGAGGCTCTGGCAGCAATATGGCACAAAGGCCAGGAACATAGCTGTATCCTCATTGGCCAGAGGGGGCTGATTTGGGTTAAAGACTCAGCAGAAGAATGTGTCTCTGTTCTCTGTTCTCTCTATTGGCACATTGAGAAGATGGGATGCATGTGGTCAGATTAAATAAAAATGATCTCCTCAGCTCTAGCTCTGGGACAGGGACTGCCTGTGAAACTTTTGGTTGTTCTTGGACACAGCCAAAGCTAAAGTCTTTCTGCACTCGTGTAAAATGGGATCTTTCTCCCAGGGACTGACAGAAAGTTCAGCAAGATGCTTAGAGTTCCATGCTGTGCTGTAGAGTTTGCCATGTTACTGTGTAATGTTACTGTGGCTAATGGCTTCCAGAGTAGCATTATATGGTTTAAAAAAGGATGTGGTTTGTTCCAACGGTTTCACAGCTTTTTATCCAATAGGCTCATAAAAAGTTGTCCTGTACCGTCCTCTCTGACACCGAATGAGTGCCCGAATAAAGGTCCAACAGGAAAAAACTCAACAGTTTAAGATGTTTGTTTTCAAAATGTTCCTTTAGATCAATCATCCTTGCTAGATTGAAAAAATACAAATTGTTTAAAATCTTACTGCACAAAACAATCTTTCAAAGCTGAATTCCAGGCTTAGTGTGGTAGTTACATAACATGTCTGAAAGCTGAATGCCACTGTTGCATTTATTTTTTGCTTAAAATACAGCATGGTGATGTTTTGTCGTTGCCGCGCTTTGACTTAAAGGGCTTATAATGAAGCATCGTTGGTAATATGATGGCTTGTAGAGGTAATGTGGGGCAGATGTCGGGCTAGAGGTAGTGGGTAGTGCAGAAACAGGTAGTCCGAAGTTCATCCTCAGCCTGAAGACGAGTCGGTTAGTTTTCTCAGTCAGACCCAGGCCAACTGACCTCCACCACAGTGGCCCTAATATCTCCTGTCTGACCCTGTTTATTTAGGAGAGTTCGCTGTTCAGTCAGGCGGGGAAAACAAACAAGGAGCCAAAAAAATCGAACCCCCTTCTCTACACCCCTTATTCTCTTCCCTCCGGCCTTTCACTCCAATCCAGACTATTCTGGATTTGCAAGGGTGGGCGGAATTACTTGTCCTTGGCCCCCCCAGACCACCTCTAATTCCCGTTACGGAGTTCAGATTAGTGGGTACGGTGTCCCTCTCGGGCCAAACGGAGCTCAGCTGGACCCCGCATTCAAATACGCCTCCAGTCCCCACACAGTTCCCCCATGGAAATACAGCCGTTTTCACACATATTCACAAGCAACACTCAAGTACGGTGGCCTGGTTAGCCTGGTGTCCTCACCCCCCATATGCATTCAACAACACAGGCAGATCAGACATGGTTGGTAGAGGATGCCTGTGCAGTTTGTCTCCTGGCCAGGAAGTTCTCTATTAGATGATCCCAGACAACTCAGTGGTCATTTCAGAATGTGGGAAGGAGTGTATTGTTCTAGTGGAGCCAAACTGAGCTTTGAATTTCTCACTCTTATGCAATCTGCTTTTAAACGATGCTGTCCGACCAAGAGATTCAAACATAGTTTGTTGTGGTATTGGAGTGTTTAAAAAAAAAAAAAAACGGGGCTAGTTGGTAATGTTGACCGGCAGTAACCCTGGCTGCCTGTTTCTCACAGCTGAGGGTAGACTGGTGAATGGTGTGTGCTCCGGAGTCTTGTGGAATCGGGGGAAACCATCACAGATTTCTAGTCAGGCGTTCCCATAACTCTCCTGTCAACGGGCCTCATCCGCCTCCTTGTCCTCATCCCCCGAATCCCCAGGGCCCTGTGTGTATGAGTGTGTGCGTGTGGAGTTTGCGTGTGCGTGTCTGTGTGAGGATGAGCAAGGTCAGGTAGCAGAGAAGGCTGTCATTGTCACTTTAGTCAGAGCTTGTCTCTCAGAGCCCTGGGAAGATGAGGGTTGGCATGCAGCCCGAGGCACACAGAGTGGAGCAGGTAGACAAGTAGTAACCTAGATTCTTTTGTTGTCTCCGTCCTGTTGAAATTTTTACATTGTTGTAGACATCTGGCTCTTTTCTCAGGCACGTGTAGAAGAATTATAGCTACAACAGAATTATAGCTATGATTTTTGTTATATTGTTTTTTCTTGATTTAGCAATTCACTTTCAAGCAGTAATTTACCTTAATCTCTTTACCTTTCCGCCATTGGCCACATAATGTTTTGTTAAGCAACGGAAACATTTAATGTCCAACTCAGATATATACTGTATCTTCCTTCCAACCTTGGAGAGCAGTGTAATGTCTGTTCTGGTGTCCTGACCAAAATATTCACGGGTGGGCTGGTGTGTGTAGATGCAACTGTCTCGACTCTTCTTATTAAAATAAACGCTGACTTCTGAATGGAGTTTCTCAAGAAGGAATCGTAGACGAACCCTGGAGTGGAGGTGTGGCTTAGTAGGGATGTGCCTGTTTTTTTGGGACCACCTGTTAATGTAAATGTCATTCCTGATCATCAGTTCTGTTGTATTATCATCCAATGCAAAGGTTGAACACGGACAGTTTTGTAAGCTTCAGTTAAACCAAACCCCTCCCATTACAAAAACGTTCTAGTTCGTACCTCTACTCACGGGGAGTTCAGTAGATTGTTGAACTCAGCTGTTGGCAACCTGGGAGAAACATGAGGTGGTGTGAGGCTAGAACAACGTCTCTAGCTGTATTGAGACGGATGCTACACTACAACAGGCAGATGGCAGATGCTAGATTGCACGTAAGGGGCTATGTGAGATATTTTGGTGGCATTCGAGAGGACTGTTTTGTTTGTTCTATAAACAGATTGGGATGGATTTGTTCAGAATGAGCATAGTTGCCATAGTTGGGGTGCACCTGTCTGACCCTGTATCACACAGTGGCGGAGCAGAGTGCCGGGCAGGCCAGACCAGGAGGTACTAGCAGACAAGCAGTTAGCGAAGAATGACCTCGAAGCAACGTAACGGTTGCTGGCTGCCCATTGAAGTAAAAGGGTGGAGAGTACAGAGAACGAAGGGAATCTGATCACGAACAAAGACCCATCCCCCCAACAATCAACCATTCAGCCATGCACAAGGGCCTCAATTAGAGCACTAAAGCAATCAATATTACAAAATGCTTCCGTCCCCCCAGACAGGAAGTTACTTTGTCACAATGGGGTTCTCTCAGACAGATTGGGGACCAATGTCCCCCTCTGACTGACCATAAACAGCCCCTCTCCCCTAACATGTTGCCCTTTCAGATAATGTCTCGCTAACATTACCTATCAGCATTATCATATTAGGAGAAGTCAACGGAAATAAAGGAAATTGACAATGGCTTGAAGTTTAGGAAAAAGAAACCGGGCAGTGTTACAGTGTAGTCGCGGGTGATATCAAACAATCAGTGATTACAAAGCATCACTTAAAGCTAACCCTTAGCTGTTCTTTCTCTCATTTGTATTCTGGGCTGGCTGAGGGTGTTTTGAAATCCCTCCATGGTTGATTTGATTCGGTGGGGGGCTACTGGTAGGTTGTTGTGTCTCAGCTGGCGTCTAGTTTTGTTTTGGCTTGGTCGCGTAGTCCATGTTCTGGGGTCAGTAACTGTTCTCTGGATTGCTGGCTCTCTGCAGCCCCCCTGCTCATCAGTCACACAGTCCACCAGCCACCGAGCAGCTCTGCACAAGGCCAGGCTCCCAGGCCTCAACCCTCAGGGGCCTCCAGCCCAGATGCCTCTCCTGTTAGTTTAGTCTGGTCCTGCCTGTTCACTGCTGACAATGATGGAGCTAGAGAATATTTAGAACTTTGGCTGTTCCACTCTCTCCAGGTTTGTGGCCATGTGAATCTAGTTAGGATAAGAAGTTGCTCTGACAGGAATACAGGAAAAACGAGGCGTTTTGTGTTTGGAGTCATTGTTTTGGCATAGTAAACAGCACCTCAGCCCTTCATTTCCTCTGTGGAAGCTCAGTCAGCATGTCAATGGGCCAACAGCAGCAGGAGTACCCCTTACTCAGCACAATCTGCTTTTTTTCTTCTTTTTTTTGTTCACACACACAAACAAGCATACAAAATACATACACATAGATCTAGATCTACAATGTCACTTGAAAAACCACTCCTAGACACCTCATCCCGTTCTTTTACAGAATTCACCAGGATGTACCAATTCTACGGGTACCAGATTACCTGCAGAGTGTCATACTGTCCACTAGGGGCAATGTGAGTGCCCATTACCAGTAGAATGGGCTTTGTTTAAAACCAGTTTTAGTTTCAACCGTGACTGTAATGGACAGCTGTGTTTTTGTTTTGGCTGTTTGCCCTTGCCAAACCTTAATCCTAGTTAGAGTAAATGGTGAAATGAAAGATTGGCCACCACATGGCGTAATGAAAACGTAAAGTGATGCCACAATATTGCTGCTTTTTCGTCATCGAAACCGGCAGCTCTACAGCATCAAGCAACATTTTCGGGACTGCGGCTGAACGTACTTGTCATGGGACTTAATTCATATTACAGGAGACATCAGGACACATCATTAACCCTAAGTGTTAGGTCAGTGAGGTGGGCTAGTACTCCTTTTTAGCGTACAATACATGTTCATTGTTATTGACTGGCAGTAAAGGTCCATCGACAAGTCATTAGCAGCTGGGGTCCATTGATTAAGGGCTACTCAGCGTGGGGCTGTGTTGTGACCCTGTCTAGAGTGGGGATCGACTGACCGACTTCCACGACGGGGAGCTGTCACTGCCCGCTACATGGACGTCACCATGGTGACAAGCCCTGGGGCGCTGTGTGCATCCATAATGGGAGTCATCCGCAGCGAGATGGAGCGATGGGTGGGGGGAGGTGGGGGTGATGGGGGTCGGGGCCAGGGGCCAGGGGGAGCAGCTGTCCCCCCAGGGGAGCCCCACCCGCTACACAGACACATCTGGAAGGCTAACAGCTGGAGGGGCTGTGCTCCATGCCAGCTGTATGAGACCACTGTACTGTGGACACTACATGGCCAGACCCAGCCTTCTATACAGACGTTTTGAAGTCCTTTCCATCCGACATGCTCTTGTTTTCGTTTCACTGTTGTCCTTTTTTGCCACTAACAATTGTTTATAACAGCATTATTGATTAGGTAGGCCCAAGCCGGATCTGTGTGAGACATTCTTCAGTGCTCGCTGCTCACGACGTACATTTCCTTTCTGAAGAAACACTGCGGAGAGAATAAACTGTGGATGCTGTTTTAAATGGGTCAACGTTTTAACGTCACATGTTGAAGACACATGGGAGAATGAAAGAAACATGACATCTCAAGAGCACTCACTGTCATTTTACCTCTCAGAGGCATGAGCGAAATAGCTCTACAAAAGCAGAGCAGAGGCCTGGCAGCTAAATGTTATTATATATTAAGAGGGCTGTTTAAAACTGACATCAGCTATGAAAACTTTATGAGTTATTCACAGTTGAATTTTTAGTGGGTGTGGTCATTTGTCTAAATGTTTTGAAGGGGAATCAGTTCAGGTCGTAAGTGGGGGAATCAGTTCAGGTCGTAAGTGGGGGTATCAGTTCAGGTCGTAAGATGGGGAGTCAGTTCAGGTCATTAGAGGGGGAGTCAGTTCAGGTCATAAGAGGGGGAGTCAGTTCAGGTCGTAAGAGGGGAGTCAGTTCAGGTCATTAGAGGGGGAGTCAGTTCAGGTCATAAGAGGGGGAGTCAGTTCAGGTCGTAAGAGGGGAGTCAGTTCAGGTCATTAGAGGGGGAGTCTGTTCAGGTCGTAAGAGGGGGAGTCAGTTCAGGTACTAAAAGCATTGAGCTCTTTGGTATGGATTAGCCAGTGTAGTTGGAATCCATTGCCTTCTTTAATTATTCCTGGTTTGTAAGAATCATGCTCCAGGTGAAAGCTCATGCCGTAGAGTGAGGCTGTGGCCATGGAGACAGAGAGGGAAGGAGCGAAAGGCGTCCTTACTCCTCTCAGAGCCCACTTGAGCTCTGCATGTGGTAGCCTGAGCCAGCCAACCAGCCTAATGTACCCAAGACCACAGGGATGGAGGGAGATGTAGAGGTAGATGTAAAGGGAGAGAGGGAGGATTAGAGAGAAAGACGAGGAGCAGAGGAAGAGACAGAGGGAACATGCATAGCAGCGAATCAAGGCCGGTATGCTGTGTATACTGAAGCTTTCATTACACAGAGCTGGCGCAGTGCTGTGCTATGCAGCACCATCTTATCTTATTCCAGTGGAAGACTAAAGAGATTTGCTTCAAGAGAGAGAAATAGAAAGGGAGAGAGGAAGAGAAAGAGCGAGAAAGAGAGAGAGTATGGTACCATCTTATCTTGTTCTGTTGGAGAAGGTCTGACAATTCGCTGCCGCTCTCTGCTGCTATTGCGGTAAGAGAGCTAAGAACCAAGAAAGAAGCTATGATGTGTTTTTCTGATTTACACTGACTGACTGACTCAAGTGAAATGAGCCTTCACCAGCCCCACGAGGCAGTGAGAAACAGCAGCATGAGCAGGAGACGATAGAGATGCATCAGATTCCGCTCAGTGAGTTGATACGCATTACATTCCTCCTCCCATAAGTTCCTTCATCACCCTGGAATATGGTTTCCAAGCCATGTGAGCAAGCCGCCCCAGTGCACACAGAGGAGGCTTGTATAAACAGTGGTCTGGGCTCAGAGTGGCTCGGACTGGGACAGCGGTGGCCCACAGTCTAACCAACTCCCTTGGGGATGGGCAGAGGGTCAGGTCCCATATGCTTTGGGGTGTGGTGGTGGTGTCAACTACAGAATGGTGAGGTAATGGTGACCACATTTGGGTTTTTTGAGGTTCAACTGTGCGACAGGTCACAGTTTTCACTGCAAAAAAATGCTTCCTAACCAATAAGATAAAACCTGACAATAAAAATTATTGAATATGGAAGAAAATGATCCTTGTAAGAAGACAGAGAATTATTTATTATTACTTTGGAGGTAGCACTTTTTGTTGTGTTGCTGAATGTTCTATCTCTTACTTTTGTCTTAGTTTAATCACTCGTTCGCCAGCCTCTCTCTGTCACTTTTGACTAATCACTTAACACTCCCCAGAGAACTTCAAAACCTGCATGTGTGTCTCGGCTTCAGTATGTCTGTGTTGGGATCCAAAAACCTCACTGACAGTCTGAGATTGATGTAACATCCCCGTCTTTCCAGGGACATGGGAATATGTGGCTAAAAAAACAATGTCATGTATGTGCTGTTACTGTACTAACAAACTCATCTTTTTATACCTTACAGGGCAAACATCGATGAAGTTGAGACAGAGGTGGTGGAGATTGAAGCTAAACTTGACAAGGTAAGAAAACAATGTCTTAATATCTCTTTTACCATCCTCGGGAGGACATTTTCTGTTCTATTAGCCCTGCAATATAAAAGAGTCCATTGTTGTTCTGCTAAAGAAAGATTTGGTTTGATGTTGATCAAAAGTATGTCCTAGGAAGCTCTTTGGGGAGAGGCTCTTAGGAATGAGAACATTTGAAAATGTCAGCATTCACTGTCGTCAGTAACTGTAACGGTGTCTGCCAAATGATGTGGGTGTGATGCAGCCACAACACCATACTGTATTTAGGTGCTTATTTTATGTTACTGTACATCCCATCTCCTTCTGCACTTATGATGGATTAAAGGCATGGAGTACTGAACTCTATAGTGCAGGATTATGGGATGCTGGTGATCGGAGCTACCAACTAAAACCACTGCCTTGTTTATGCTCAAACACACACACACACACACACAAACACACGCACTTTCCCACACACACACACACACACTCACAGTGGCGTGAAGCACTCCTATCTATACAACCTGACTGGGACGAGTAGTTGTAGTAATTGGAGTCCTGGTGTAGATTTTCACCCATCAGCATATCAGTTTCTTTGTAATATATGGCCAGACTATAAAACTACAGTCTGTGACTAAAAAGGAAAGCATAATCCCTGTTGACTTAATGGTTTAGGTTTGTGTGGGCTAAATGTGACGTGGCAGGGCAGGGAAGAGCAGGGTAAAGGAAAGGCGACCGACAACATTAGAATGCATCCGGCTGGCTTTCAAAGCATCCAGTTTCCCACTAACGAGCGAGCCAGATGCTTTGCGGTTGTGCTCATGATGTCACCGGCCCATCTGTTCTGTTTGTCCTTGATTCCTGTGAATTATGTGTCAGCGGTGGTTAGTCTGAGGCTGACCTCTGTCTTCGCTGTTATCAGCGTTGGCACCCTGCGCCGGGCTGCAAACCAACAACGGCTATGAAGAGGGCCGAATGTTTCCATTTGACAGTGTGTGGAGGCTGTTTGCCTCATCGTGATGTGGCGGGTGTAGTATCGAGTATACATACTGTAATCTACAGCTTTTGGTATTAATCAATGAATAATTAAAAAACCTGTTTCAACCATATCAAGTGTTATGCCCAGTGGTTGTCCAGAATACTCATAGGAGTTTGATTTGGCTAACCCACCATAACTCTCAGCAGAAGTCTGCTGTCACACTCAGAAGGAACAGCAACATGAAGCCAACTGTCAAACCACGAATCCCGCCTCCAGCCCGCCTTTTCGTTTCCCTCCAGTTAAGGGAAACAGGTGGAACTCTCCTCTCAACAGGACCACTCAGTCCCAGTTCTCAGTTCTGCAGGGCCTGGTATGGAGGATACGGTTGGTTGACCAGCCTTAGTTTGAGTCTGGCTAGCAGCTGTGAGGACTTGTGGAGAGTGTCTTGAGAACTGGGTAAGAGAAAGAGGCTGACCTTCATTCACTGTCTTGTAATGTAGAAAGAAACAACAACCATTAGCGAAACAGGACATTTGACAGTACACGTCAAAAGTTCAGCTGTCAAAAGTGAAACAGTTGTGACAGACTTTTGATGACTTCTTAGGTTCAGGTCTTTCACCTCTACAGATTCCTGTGATATTTGGCTTGTCAGCTGTGTTTGACTGTTTGGTAGCCTATGCAAGCATTAATGTTGCAACCATGGAAAAGATCATTCCTGAATGCTGGACGCTTAGTAGCCATGGCGTTTGTGTTTAGCTGCATGCTTATGTCATGCCTTAACATGTGGAGGCCATGTGAGAATTAGCTTCACCGAAGGTGATACTCACGGGCTAAAACCAACATGCACCTGTAGAGCATGTATGCATAATCATCGAGTGTGGTGAGCAGGTTTTAAATGGACTTCAGGAAAAATCGTGTGGGTGTTTGCTGTATGTAGGGAAAACTGCCGTATCCTAACAGAGCTCTGTATTCACACATGGTCCACATCTGAGGGGCGACCAAACAAGTCGCTCTTCTCGCTTTTCAATCGTGGCTCTCATCTCTGCTTGACTCACATGAACGGCCCATTCAAGATTTTCATCTCACCAGTTATAATTCACAGACAGTACCCGTACACAATATTCAAGAGTCGTTCATTGTCAGAGGTTGTAATCTGATGCTGTTCATGTGCACCCGTCGTTCTCCCCCTATCCTCAAACACAAACTGACTCTCTCCGTCTCTCTCCCTCTCTCCTCTCAAACCCTAGTTGGTAAAGCTATGCAGCGGAATGATCGAGGCAGGGAAGGCGTACGTCAGCGCCAACAAACTATTTGTGAACGGGATCCGGGACCTGTCCCAACAATGCAAGAAGGATGAGATGATCTCGGTGAGGTTCAGTTGGATCCAGAATGAGTCTGCTCAACGCTCCCATCTGTTAGGTTTCAGACTTAGAACCTCGCTGTTACGCACAGAAATTGGACATCACTCACACACAACACATAAAAATACATCTACTCTATGATTTTTTTTAGACTCATTACATGAAATGTGGCCGTTTACCTAAATAAGTTGCTAAACTTGTGGGTGAATCTGATTACTTCACTATTGCATTAGTCAAAAAAGAGGGTTCAGTCCTGTAGTGGAGACCCGTGTATGTCCAGAACCACTGTCTCCAGGACCACTGTCTCCAGAACCACTGTCTCCAGGACCATTGTCTCCAGGACCACTGTCTCCATGACCACTGTCTCCATGACCACTGTCTCCAGGACTCTTCCTAAGACCTGACAGTCTGCCAGTTGTAGTAGACTGGTTGCCGCCAGCATTAAGTGGCATTAAAGGCCTGCGAGTACTTGGCTTCCCAATGGATTCACTCTATGTGTCTAATTCTGAGGATCTTGTTAAACGCTGCTCTTATTTGTATTTTCCGTCATAAAGATGTAAAGGAAGTGGGCCTACAGTTATGTTTTCCTTCTCTCATAGTACTGTACAATATTTTGTGGGGGTCTCCTGTATTTTTTCATCTTAGCGTCTGTTAGCAAAATATGTATTTTTCTCATAACTTCTCATAACAATTTGTGTATGTCAACTAGCTACTTTCATAAATTAAGTTAATCTTGGCATGGTAACAAAAACAGATCTCTCCATCTGAAATCTTGTTGAATACTAATACAGTGTAATGAAGCTACTGTGTTTTGTTTTCTTTGCAGGAGTGCCTCGAAAAGTGTGGTGAGAGCCTCCAGGAAATAGTTAACTACCACATGGTGAGCCTCTCTTCTTCTCACTCCTTCTTTCACTCTCTCTCCATCCGGCACCTTCTTTCCCCTCAGTTCCCCAGACTGTCCCCGCTGGGCCTGGTCCAGATCCCGTCCTGTCCGTCCACAATCCGCGGAGACTTGGCAACCCTCAGCGTAATGATGTCATCACATCCTGAAATGCTAAGAGATGGAAAGGCATTTAGGCATCACAAAGGTCTCCAATTCCCTTTAACACAGGTCAGGGGGTCAGTCTGAACTGTCTTTAAATGATTCAGCAGGCAGCAACCTTTCATTCACTGATGATTCAGTGTCTCTTTCTCTGAGCCATTTGATCACTGTGTGCTTGACTCGGTATGGTCGTCATGCAAGTACAACCACCTGCCAATCAGCACCGGGTTATCCTGCCTTAAAGGAGACCACAGTAGATCTGCAGGCAAGAGATGGATGTATGGAACCTCAGTTGTCCAAGCTGTCCCACTGTTACTGTGGAATGTTTCATTCCTGTCGCAAACCATTCATTTCAGTTAGAATAGGAGGATCAGGCTTGTCGTTTCCCTGCACACTTAAAGGCTCACAACGAGACAGAGGATAAAACTGGATGAAAATATTGGATATTGTGTGAAAACAAGCTAGATGAAGAAACAAAAACGATCAGTTCACGGGTTCTCAAGTCAGTCTGACATGATTCTTCATAACATTCTCGGTACATCGGATATTTGCTGTGGTTTCAGAAAACTAAGGCACACGTGACCCTAAGTGCGAAAATGAACCAACCACAAACACACAGTTTGCCAGATGCTTATTGAAACAAATAGGTGATGCTGCTTTTTTTAAACATGTTTTGAATGACAATCAATAACACAGTCATATCTTGCCCTAAATGCATAATTGAATCTTAAATGTAAGACTGTAATGTGTAGTGAATGAGCTCGTCCTATACAGAGAGACATTACCTAAAAAAAGCCTGTTAATACGACTTCAGAGTTAAAATAAACATTTTGTTTGCCTTGAGATGCACAAGTTCAACTGATTTTAATGTAAAGTTTAACTAGGAGCATCAACACCAACTGCCATAACAATTTTGACTTAAATTACTGAGACAAACCCCAGTGTTTGGGCATGGAGGTTAAGGGAGCATCTTCACAGACCTGACCACACTCAGCCTGCCATGAGCCAGAAGCCACTTCATGTCCCTTGCTCTGCTGTTCCCTCTTTTCTCTCTAAACTCAGAACCCCTGCTTTCTCTGTCATTTGAAGTCCATTTGCCCTTCTCCATGTTTGATGTTTCCATCAGAGGAGTTTGTGGATGTGTAAAGTGGGATGGATAGAAAAGGGAGCAGCATTAATTTCCAAATGGAAGAGGACCCTGTGGCAAGGGTGGATGACGAGTGTAGGAGCAACAGAAATGTGCCCATTTGAACCTGCCGTCAACATGCAGGCAGCGGTTCCATGAGAGTCCATAAATGGTGTGAGGGAGAAGTAATGAGGAAAATCAACAGTGAAACAGGTCATGAGAGGGGCTGATATTTGGGCAGTTCAGTTGCTGTTGGTTTACTGTTACTCTTGGGTGCAGTCTTCCCTGCTCCCCTCTCAGTCTCCTCTCCCTGCTCCCCTCTCAGTCTCCTCTCCCTGCTCCCCTCTCAGTCTCCTCTCCCTGCTCCCCTCTCAGTCTCCTTTCCCTGCTCCCCTCTCAGTCTCCTCTCCCTGCTCCCCTATCAGTCTCCTCTCCCTGCTCCCCTCTCAGTCTCCTCTCCCTGCTCCCTTCTGCTTCCTCTCCCTCTTCACCTCAGTCTCCTCTCCCTGCTCACCCCTCAATCTCCCCACTCTGCCCCCCCCCCCGTTTCTCCTTTTTCCTCCCCCTCCATCCCCTCTCCTCCCTCTCCTCCTCTCTCAGTCACCCCTCCCTACTTCTCCTCCATCTCCCCTCCCGGATCCCTTTACTCTGCATTAGAGAGAGCCAGCAGCTTGGCTTGCTGGACATTAGCATTCCTATTGCTTTGATGTCTAGAATGAGGAAGAGCAGAGCCAGAACCCAGGAGGGATTGATAGTGATACACTGTAGGGAATCAAGGGGAATCCCTCTTTGGTCTCCAATATTAGAAACATTTGAACAATGATCTTTTCTTTTTGAACCAACAGCTCTCAACTGCTTTGTAGTTCGACCATCCGAAAACTAATTGCAAAAGCCAGTCTGGGTTTTCATGTTAAAGCATTTTAATCATTTTTTTGTGTTACCGACAACGGGCGGCAAATTGAAAATACCATCTGTCCACTTATTTTTCAGAACAGCAGAATAATGAGATGAATTAATAAAAAAGGAAAAGGGTTACATCTGCAACTTAGAAACCACCCCTTAACCCCCTGTGAAGGGTGTGTGTGTGTGTGTGCGTGTGTGCGTGTGTGCGTGTGCGCGTGCGCGTGCGTGTATGCGTGTGTGTGTGTGTGTGTGTGCGTGTGCGTGCGCGCGTGCGTGTGTGTGTGTGTGTGTTGGTTAAGAGCATGGCAGCAGCTGCCTCCTAACCCACGACACCCCTCCAAGACTACTAAAACAATCAGACAAATAGGAGCTTTGTACCGACTGGTCCTGCCACAGTCAACCCCTTATGCCCTCATAAGCCCTTCTCACAGTCCTACACACGTGTGGACATTGACATGAAGGAGTCACATGTGCCTTCAGGGAGAGCTTCTCTTCACTTCCTGCTAAACCAGTTCTCGCGCCAGGCCGGCCCAACCACCACAACAGAACAAACAGGCTGTGTTTCCTTTGAAGTCAGACTCAACCCAACTATAGCTCCATCCCAAGTTCAGAAACTAGGCCTGGTCTTTCTTCTCTGAGGGGGTTCACTCAATGGATTTTTTTGTCTTTTCGTAAGAACAAAACATAAAAGAAAACAGGGACAGTTGTCGTTCAAGCGTGAAAGTCCATTTTGGTTGTTCATCAATTATTGATAGACTTAAGGCTCTCTAAACGTCCTTTGTTTCTGGAAGGTTGATGAAAGGTTGATGGCAGCCATGTGGAGTATACAGCAACGGGACCATGCAGAGCTTTGTCATGGTTGTGTTCCTCTTCCGATCCCTCTCATGGTCCCAGTTGGGATCAGCCAGTAGGGCTTCTCTGGACACTGGTCCAGGGGCAAGGAGAGGAACAGGGTTCTGTTACATTTACATTTCTGCTTTGTGGACAAAAAAATGTATAATACTCTTGGGAATACTCAGGGATTGAGATTCTTCTACATTCTGATTAGATTGTGTATGAGGAAAATTAGTTGATGTTGGGAAGCCCCGCTCAGGAGCCGAGACAAAAGCATTTAGCTACAACCACGATAACATCTGCTAGAACGTGTATGTAACCAATGAAACGATGAAACGTCTGTTCCCTTGGCCAGAGCAACAGCTGATGGAGGAGAGGGCAAAGTGGGATTCTAGCATTCCACCAGTAGCATTCCTGCAGCCTTTCCATGCAAAGAGTGGGTGCTATGGTTACCCGGATGAAGCTAGTTAAGTACAGTGAGGATTACATTGCAGACCAAGTGGAAGGGAGAGCTGATATTTTGATTGCATCAGATATCACCCTGTGCAAACTGGCTTATTTAAGTGCTGCGGTGATGCAATTGTGTTTAGCGTCATTCTTGAGGTCTAACGACATGTCATACAGGAGCTTTGTTTAACATATTTCTGTCGTTTTAATTAAACAAAAACTATCCACTAGCCTTGTTTTTAGCCATGGAACCTCTCCCCAGTCAGCAGGCCATCTCTTTCTCTCACTCCGCATGCCGGGAGCACCAGTGTAATCTTGGCCTAATTAACCCAACGTATCTCCAGCCGCTCTGACTCCACCCACACACACACACACACACACACACAAACACACACACATACACACACACACACAGCCTGCTGTCACCACAAAGCAGCTCATGAATGCCACAGGCTGAGGCTGTACAACACTTCCTGACCCCTCAGCTCTTTTCTGTCTCCATTCTTCACACATGCACAAACACACCACACACACACACACACACAGTGAGCAACCTGTAGGCATGTAAATGCCAAACCTCTCTGTGGGTGAGTAATACAGTGGGCAACCCTTTCAGTAGCTGTGTCATAAGGGGGTCCAAAATGGCAAACACACTTCCTTCAGTCAGTGGTGTTTATTGTCCGGCCTGGCAGTCCTTGTTGACAGTGTTTTGAATTGTCCGCGTGTCTCTGAGATTTCTTGGTCGCACAACAGCGGAGTTTCTCATTTGCTTTCTTTTTAACTTGGTTCAGGCAAAGCAAAACAATCGACCACACACAGCAAGACAGAGAGAGACAGAGAGATCTTGCCGTTTAGTGCTTTCCCTCTACATTGCCAAGCTCTGCTGATTTACAGTGACAAAGGGTGGTCGGCGTCTGCCTCTTAACACGCCACATCATTTGAGAGCGATCCCACAAACCTTGGGCCAGAAGCGTGAGAAGCAGTATATTTACTGGAAACATTGAGGTCTAACTGATGAACATATTTACGGCTGCTTGGTTGAGGCAGACTTGGAACTAAAGGAGTTCCTTTATTCGTTAATCAAGAGGGTTGCTGTGTCCTGAAATTATAGGATAGACACACCATACCCGCTTCTCTCCTTCCGTTGCTTGCTCTCTGTCTATCTTGTTCTCATTGCTCAAGTGAAGTTTGTATAGTAATTAAAATAGCCATGAAAATACACAGCTTACACATTGGGAATTACATCAGTGCACACTTAGTGACATTATGGTTGCAGCTGCTAGTCGTAATTCAACAAAATTGGTTGCGTTGTTTTTTTGCCATGCTGACATATGCAGTCTTAAAGTCTCGCTAAGGTTGTATTGTGCCGTCACTGTAATTGTAGGTTGACCACAGCAGGTATGCTGTTTTCCATGGACTAAGACTTTTCCATGGACACTCAATGACCTTATTCGAATGACTGTGCCATAGTCATTGTGTGTGTGGGGTATTTTCTCCTAAAGTTTGATGTTAATCAATGTACAGACGGGTGACAAATTGAAGGAAAAACCAGTGTAATGAGGGGTTTATGCACTGCAACCCAGCTTTAATTTTCCTCTCAGTATAGCTCTCGACGGACTGTTCTTGCTGACAGTCTGATAACGGCCTGCATTGACATTCTCAGTCACCTGGGAAAGATTTGCTCTTCTGTTTTTCTTTACATATCGTAGTAATACACGAGCAACGCTGTCATCAATTTCCGACCCTGTTTACTGATCCAAATGTCTGTCCAAAGGATCTAGAAGCAGATGCAACTTTAGACACTGCTCCTATTGAAACATTAGCCAGTTGAGCGCTCTTTGCTCCTGCTTCCATGCAGATGTGCTACATGATACAATTAACCAATTAACATCCCATCATGCTCTGTGACATGTATAAAAATGCTGAGCAGGCCCAGTTGACCTTGATTATGGATCAGGATGGCAAGAGGAAAGGATCTAAGTGACTTTGAAAGAGGGTTCATTATTGGGACACAGACGGCACTGAATGGTTTGATGAGTATGAAAATTATGTGTATCATATGCTATGGAGTTCGCAGTCACCTGATCTCAACCCAATTGATATATTGATTGAAGCTGTCCTGGAGGCTCGTGGCCCAACACCTTACCGAGACCCTTTATGTAGGGTTTTCCTTTCATTCGTCAGTATAGTATAAATGTAAAAGGTTTAAAACCCCCAAATTATCCTTCCATGTTTCAGCCTGATGGTGAGAGCGGAGGACAAGTTTACTCATTTTATAATCCTCGGGGAAAACTCACTTTGCATGGTCTCCTAAAATGCATCCCAAATCTGATTTCTAATCTAAACACAGCCATGCTCCCGGGCCACCACGCCCTGTTCCTTTAGTCAGACAGAGAGAGGATGGGCCACCAACCTATTCATCGCAAAACACTAACATGAAATTCCATTGTTTTAAGGGCGAAGCCAGAGAAGAGCAATTTGCATCATTGCATCTATTCACTATGTTCTGTAGCTCTGGTGTGGAGTCAGTAGTGGAAGTGGCATGATTTATAACCAAACCTCCTCCCTACCCTCTCCTTCTATCCCTCCATCCCTCCTTCCCCTCCGCCCCAGTGACCTATTTTACTGCACCCGGAGCGTGGCAAAAGTAATCACTGTGAATGTCCTCAGAAGAAGAGAGGAAAGGGAGGATTTGTACTGTGTGAGGGAGAGTGTTGTGTGTTTGTGTGCTCATGTATGAGTAAAAACAAGTGTATTATTCATCTTACAGTATTTGTATGCGTGATCTAATTTCTGTTACCATTTTTAAATACGTTTGCAGGTTATCAATCCAGTCCTTTGTCGCCCTCTGTTGGTCAATATTGAATATTACTCAAGACAACGAACAGCTCAGCGGAATCTGAAACCTCTCAGTATCTGTGATAACCTGTCACTTTGGTAACAACATACGCTAATGGCATCTGTTTTTGTGTTTTAGATTCTGTTTGATCAAGCCCAGAGGTCTGTGAAGCAGCAATTGCACAACTTTGTGAAAGAGTAAGTGTAATGAAACATTTCCATTGTGTCATACTTTCCCCCTGTATTACTGGTTAGATTGACTCACCTTCCCAATCCGCATGCCACTCTGGGACCACTCTGATGTCAAACATGGTGGTTTATGACGTTGCTATACCACATCAGAGGGAAGCGGCTTAGTGCTTTTTACCTGGGAAAGGTTAAGGTGCCATGACCCTGCTCCTGTTCCTTTCTTAAACTCCTGGGGAAACCCCTAGTGGGGATACTCCTGTAGTGTATTATAAATTGTTTTTGTTTGAGTCATGTGCCCTGTTGTTTGTGTATGATTTTATTATCATCAATTTATTATTATCATCTAGCAGTCCTCCTACTGCCGTAATTTACTCCGATACAATTCAGAAATCACACAACATAAGTGTTCCAAATGTCTAATTCTCAGGGACGTCCGTAAATTCAAGGAGACCAAGAAGCACTTTGACCGTGTGCGCGAGGACATGGAGATAGCCCAGGTGAAGAACGCCCAGGCTCCCAGAAACAAACCCCACGAGGTGGAGGAAGCCACAGGAACACTCAGCATCACCAGGAAATGCTTTCGACACCTGGCCCTCGACTACGTGCTTCAGGTGAGACGCAGAAACTTTACAAGGGACAGCAGGGATTCCGACAGATGGAACCTTCCAGTCCTTCTGTCTGGAAAATAATATAATATGCCTGGCTAATATTTCCTTGATAACCTTTACATCTTTAACAACTACTGATCAAACCATCTGGTTAGTCCCAGAAGCCTGTGGGTTATGTTAGATAGATGTGGTTAGATGTGTTCCAATCACTGATTTCTTAGTTTTGTACAACACCCCTCATTGCGACCTTACTACGAAGAATGTGGAAGCAGTCTGAGACAGACGTTGCGAACAATAGAGCAGCGTAAGATTTCAGAGTTGTCAGAAAACAACAGAATTCTTCCCCCGAAAGGCAAATGTATCGGTACATTCACTGGAAGACCCTTAAAACGCTGGCAATACAATCAGAGACTAGAGAAGGCAACAGTTTGGTCGTTTCTGTCAGTCAGGAAATACCAGTTCACACACTGTAGCTCAGGATGGTATTTACCTCAGAAGATGCATAGTCTTCTGTCGTCTCCAGAGAGCTACTACATCTGCCTCGGGGAACAGAGTGACGGATGTGGTGTGATCGCCGTGGCACCCTCTGTCTGCATTATACATTGTGTCTGCCAGCACAAATGGTCTCTGCTCTAATTTGGACTGTGTGTTTAGGTGTGTGTGTGTGTGTTTGATGTGCATGTGTGTGTCTGTGTGTGTGGCTATGTTTGGTTTTATTGTGAAAGCGGCTAGAGGCATTGAAGGTCACGGGTGTGTGTGTGTGTGTGTGTAGAGTTATTCTAGTGACCTCTCAGATGTGGCACTAGATCTCATTTAGGTTTGCATCATTCATTGAAGTAGACAATGAGCTAAATGTCAATGTTTTCATTCCTACAATTCCAACTCGGTGACCATGATAGATTAATATATTGGTTGTCACACTATCATTTTGATATCATCTCATCTATGTCATGACGTTTATAAAATACAAGAACAAAAAAAACATTGACAGACAGGGCTGTAGGAGACGCTATTGTCCACAAGAGAGAGATGTTTCAGTGCACAACAGTTTCAGCTGACTGATTCTGGTTTCATTGTAATAAAAAGTGTTTCTCACCCTTACCTTTTTCCCTCCTGCAGATCAATGTCCTTCAAGCCAAGAAGAAGTTTGAGATCCTAGATGCTGTAAGTGCCTCTGAATATTGAATCAATCAACATTCAGCACAGCACTGTGGAGTGTTTGGGATAGATACCGATAATGTATTGCCTATATTCTCTCATCTGTCTTTATCCTGCAGATGCTGTCCTTCATGCATGCCCAGTACTCCCTCTTTCAGCAAGGCTACAACTTGTTGGATGAGATTGACCCCTACATGAAGAAACTGGCTGCTGAGGTGAGCATCAGTACACCTTCACCACCCTCATCCGAGGCCAGTTCTGTTAGGCCATAAGCCCTGGGTCCTGGTACTGAATTGGTTACGATTGAAAATATTGACCCAGGCAACTGCATCACTGCTCTGCCGTCTGTTTTACATAACAGTGCGTTTGCCCTCTGATTTGGCTTTGTGAAACCGGGGACATTATGTGTTGTCCCTGAATGAGCTGGGTGGTTTATGTAGCAGACCCATAACAGTCCTAGTCTTAGACATCGGCAGCCTTGTACGCTGTCTGGGGAAATACAGTACCCACATACTGCTGTAGGCAGAACAGTGAAACTAGTCATTGCCTATTGAAAAAACACAAGGGTTGTCGTTTTCAACTTTTGATTTCAACTCTATTTCGACTTCTACGCTTTGGCGTCGGAATTGCCAGTGCTTAAAAGGACACAGTCTCATGGATATTCCTTGGCTTAACCTCTTCTCTACTCCCAGATCCCAGCTGGGCGATCAACCTCACCTGAGTGTATGTTTTAAATCTTGTTTTCAGTTGGATCAGTTGGTGATTGAGTCGGCGATGGAGAAGAGGGACATGGAACACAAGCACGCCACTATACAGCAACGGGTGAGCACGCGACTAGTACACTTCAGTCCTTCTCTTCAGTTAGTTGGCCAGGTCTGGGATAACCTGGTTCCATGTTGCATGTGCAATAGCCAGGACTCTAGCGTTGCCACGCTCTGTGAATACATGGCTTAATAATGTCAGTTGGCCGTGTCTGTACTAGGATTGGGCTGGGAGTTTGTCTGTTTTACATGTCAGCGTTCCCTCCAGTCCAGTGAATTCACCACCTGCAAGGCTGTGTTCTGTTATGACTGGGGGATTAGGAAGGAGACAATTTATTAATCTGCTTTAGAAAGCCTGGTCATTGATGCGACTGTTAAATCAGGCAGAATTAAGTGTTTTAAGAGGCTAATCCCAGTGCTGTCTACTGTAAACAACAGTGCTCATCACTTTTCACGTATTGTTGCTAATCATTAAGATC
Organism: Esox masquinongy; assembly: GCA_016801175.1. Classification (NCBI taxonomy): domain Eukaryota; kingdom Metazoa; phylum Chordata; class Actinopteri; order Esociformes; family Esocidae; genus Esox; species Esox masquinongy. Next base: position 25,142 of record JACXGI010003162.1, on the reverse strand, counting down.
TGTGGCATGCACTGTTTAATATGTAAACTGCTGACATTTGAAAAGTGTTCTCTCTGTTCTGTTCTCATTGAGCCTCTCTTTGTGTTCTATTTTAAAGTTTTCACAGATCATTTTGGTCTCGGGTACAAGTCCCTTTTGCCATTCTATATTTACTGAAATAAAGGTTCCAGTTTGATGTGAAGTTGACAGCAAACACATAGATCCTTCTGGGTCAGGTTTAAAAAAAATGAATGGATTTCAAGACCATAATTTTAGCCGTCAAATGTGGGAACTGAAGCCATAAGACAATGGTTCCTCGACATGCATGAAATGTATCCTGACTAGACCTGTTTTCGCTGTCCAACGCAACATTGATCATTTCAGTATGAAAGACGACACAAAACCTGTCTAGCTCAAGGCTGGTCTTGTCCTGGCTGTGAACAAATAATCCCTGGACTTCCTTAGGTCCTCATCATCTCCATGTGACAGTGAACTGTCCTGTTTCAGAGCACTGAGCCCCGGGGACAATGCTTACCTCAGGAAGGATCAGTGGCCATCTGTCCCCACGCCTGCAGACTGCCAGCCAGGCAGCCCAGGGCAACCCACTCATACTGCCAGTAGTCTGTGGGCAGACAGAAAAACAAGAGGGGCCAGACTGGATGTTATTGATCTGTTTGTGCCCCAAAGGCCACTGGCAACTAACACGACCTCACTGGCAAGTGTGTATTAGCCTGAAAAATTAAGTACAGTATTTGATCAGAAGCAAAAATATAAGGCTTTTTGTAGGGCTGGTTGTTGTGAAATAGGGGCCCAGACGTCAGGGACTCCGGCTTCTAGTTACTTTATGTGGCTCTTAGGCCAGTTAGTAGGATTAAAATCTGAGATACAGTGAAGCATGAATATCAACCCCTCAATTGTCCTCCTGTGTGAGTGTTATAATGCTGCCTTTCTCTCTCTCTCTCCCCGTTTCCCCGACCATTGGCCCCACCAGACCCTGATGCAGGTGAGTACAGTTTCTACACTTGTGAGGGATGAATGCATACACATAGAACATGGCACTGCTCAGATGTACCGCAGGAGCACATTAGCCAACCTCTCAGTTATCCGAAGCTTTTGTGTATGTGGCTTGCGAGAGCACACTACAGTACATTGAATAACGTGCATGGAGCAGTGAGCACCTATGAGTTCTGTATGACTTCAGTAGTCAGAGCATACGATGCCAGAGTACATAGTTTGTTCCGAGGTGGGTGGTTCATGTTTTGATTTCTTCTGTTCAGGCGTGATCTGCTGAATAGTTCTCATGTAGGCTTTGTAAATTCCCTGAGGCAAAGGATGATTACATCTTGTTGATGGCCTCTGTTGATGGCTGATGTGTTTCTGCAAGTTCTGATGCCGACCAGACTGAATATTTGATATTAATATCATAATATTTGGGGAATGTGTTTGTTTTCACGTCACTTCAAGCATCGTCTTCTATCTCAGCTAAGACATTTGAAAAATTAGTAGCTGCTTTTAGAAAACATGCAGTGGTCTGACCTACATGCTTGTGTTCCCTTTCCCTCACTAAAATCCTTCTCCTTTCTGAAAGTGTTAAATATCACAGGGGTTTGTTTTTCCTCGTCACATCTGAACATGAGCAATAACCCCTGTGTGTACATGGTGTGGTGGGGTGCCCTGACATGAAGTACAAAAAGCAGAGAGCAGAATAAAGTGCTTCCAGCGAGTGGGAGAGCACCTCCCTGGTACACAGAGCAGAGAATGCCTGTAAACGTCAAACCCCTGAGAAGTCTTATTCATTTTTAACACAGGTTTTAATGGAGGAACTCTGTCCTGGCCAAGTTTGCCTGTAGTTTGCAGCTACTATATGTCTCTCAGGCTCTAGGGTACTGCATTACACTACAGTACAGTACCGTCACACTGCACTAGAAAAACAGGTGCTGACTAGAACTTTAAAGGTTATTCATCTTTCCCGTTTAAAGAACCCTTTTTGGTTCCATTTAGAACCCTTTCTGGGAACCAAAGAACCCTTTTGAAACATTTTTTCCAAGAGTGTGTTCTAGGTTACATTCTTGCCTTCGTTGCACATCTATATATACCACCTGTTACATACATTATACTTAATACTATTTCTGCCCTCTTCTATTAGAACCTCTGGTTAACTGCATTTCGTTGTATTGTACTTGTACTTGTTCAGTGACAATAAAGTTGAATCTAATCTAATCTTCTGGCAACAACCTATTGAATTGAACTAAACACATTCTTAAATATGTGTTCATAAGAGATAAATAAATCATATTAAATAGCTTATATTTAGGCTACCATAATCATTAGCAGCTTACTACAGAATTGTGATTTAGAAATTGTAAACATATGAAGTATCCATAAACGTAACAAATTCCTGTGGAAACAGTGTAGGGAGAGCTAAGATGACCAGGGGTCTCCGCGTGAACAGGCTGTTCCCACGGGTCTGCTGCTACTCAGGGATGGTGCCAAGCTGGTCAGGGGTAGATGTGAGGGGACCAGAAGATCCTGGCTACAGACTGACAGACTGGGCTAATCAGTGTCAGAGTGGGCAGCCCTGTCTCCCATCACCAGGCGGATGAGGACTCATGACGTTCCTCCTCAGTCTGTTTAATCTAGTTTAGTGTAATCTTATTTAGTGCGTTTTTGCCTCATTTGACATTGGCTTTGGCTGATCCCGATCAAAATGTCTTACGGTTTGTGTGTATCTCAATGGGTTCCGTGACATATGCCACAAACACTGCTGCCATCGTTGCGTAGATGGACCATCCATTAAATGGTATGTTGAACTGCTTTATATTGTAGTCATTCCGCAGGCGTCTAAACAAGAATGGCTTTATGGTAGTTTGTACTTTTTTTCCCTGGTCTCCCGGCGGGAATCAAACAAGCACCATGCTTTACCAACTGGGGTACAAGGGAGCTTACTGTTGATATGAATGAGTCCATAGGCATAAATAAATAACTGTGTCGGAAAGCCAACGTGTTTCTGTATGACTGTCTTATATGGCATAGTGCTCCACAGTCACTCCAAGAGTCCACATATTACCCAAAAGGCCATGCGGGAGGCCACTCCAGTCCTGGTGAATCAAAACACTTCTTGGTTTCATCCAATGCTTCTAATCAGAGACTTCTTGAGAGCTTTGACACCTGGTGAGTGCAACTGATAGGGAAGAGACAAGAAACAGAAGTGTTTTCACCCCTCAGGACCAAAATTGCCTACCTTATAGGCCAGGGGTATTCAAACCTTACCCTTCCGGATCCTACTGGTTCTCTGTTCCACCTCATCATTAATTGCCCCCATCTGGTGTCCCAGGTCTGAACAAGTCCCTGAATACAGGGTTGCAATGAAAATGGACTGGAACTGGCTTTGAGGTCCAGATTTGAATATCCCTGTTATAGTCTATATTGCACATTTCATAATTCAGCTGTTGACTGATTGTCGAGGGTCCTGACATACTATCAGAGAGTGGTTGTCCAAGATATATCCTAATTAATGAATACTGAGGTGTTCGTGATGAGGTTAATATCTTACTTTCCAGTCAAGCAGAGTATTTCAGTATCCTCTGTCCAAGGCTGGGGTGGTGCATAATAAATCATTAGTGAGCCTGGCTGTCCCTGCAGACCTTTGATATTGGAGAGGGCCTTGCTCTGTTTCGGGGTTCTTTCTCAAACTGACATATGTAAGAATGCAAAGCAATGCAGCTCTCAGTAGCCTGACCCTCTGTTGAACTGACTGCTAGAATTCAAAGTTTTCACCTGCATGGATTGAAACTAACAATCTACATTAAATTCATGAAAATGTATATATATATACATACACACACATACATTCATGTACATAAAACACATATGGGATTGTCCCAGAAAAATCCTTTTTGTTTTGTTATCTGAGCCCATGACTGTTATTGTGATAGGTTGATCTATGACCAAGTGCCATCCTGTCCCTTGGATGTCTCATTACATCCCTCACCTCCAAGTCCTCCTCTGGCCGAGCTACCATACTGCTGGCATCTGGACCAGAACGAGCTCATATAGCACAACCTAAGTACAGGATGGCCAAGTTTGGCACAATAAAGATTTAATGGTAAATGCCCTAAAAGTAAAAGTAGCCTTGGTGTTTCTAGCATTTGCAGCCAACCTGACTGCATTTCTAACAAGACGCTCTGTTGCTGTTGTTAAATTATTCACATGCCAGTCATTTTTTCTATGATGCCAGGTCATTAATAATAAATAGTCTCTGTGCAGAACGAGCGTCTTAATATCATAGAGCATAAAATATTTGCTTTTTTTCAAGCGTGGGCTAACTTTAAGGGTATCCTCACGTTGATGGTAAGGATTTTAATTCTTGATGGCAACTGAAAATGGACACGTGCATAAATGACTTATATGGTGAATGTGCTGCTACACTCTTGGGTTTTCTATAGCGGCTTGCGTTTTGGTTGTTTACTCTTTGTTCGGTTACATGTTTAACTGGCTGATATAGCTTCTCAGTGGTGATTGTCTATTATAACTGGGATCATTGCCAGATGGAATCCAATGACTAAAGATTCCCTCTCGTGCGCTACAGAATGCGCGTTCGTGTGGTTGAGGAGTCGTAGAAGTGTCACTGCGCTGCGTGGATTCTGGTGTCACATAACAATCTTCCGGTCTCTAGGTCAAGAGCAACCTTAGTCTGGTCTGACTTGAAATTTCAAAGTGCGCAATTGAATTGGCAGCTGTATGATAATAAGATATAATCCAAAGCCTCTCACAGCAACTCGCAGGTGGCTGGTTAGAGCGTGCACATGTCTGTGTAGGGTAATTACACTCGACGGACAACTGGCTGTAGCGGTCTAAGCATTTTTTAAGGACTTAGAGTGGGTTTGTGCACAGTGATGTCTATTCACTGAACATTTTATTCGGTATTGTATTGTTTCTGTTCTAGTTTCGTTTGCCCGTTTAAACGTCCAATGCTGTTGGATAATTTAAAACGCTTAAAAATGAAGATATTTGGAAGGTTGGACCACACTCTGGTGGGTTGAGTTTTATTTTCCACTTTACTAACCTACATATTCACTTGTACTTTTTATCAACTTGACTACATTTGTAGTATGTTGTTATATGTAGAGTTGACCTTCCTTTAAAATACATTTCTCGTGATAAATCGATGCAGTGTTGAATAGCATATTTCAAATAACATAGTAAACAGCAGCAAATTCAGCTGAAACTGTAGACATCTGTGATTTAAAAAAAGACCTTGGGAGATAAGGTATTAGTATTATTCAAATAAGGAGTGATTGATGAACATACAGGAATTTTGATTAACATATTGTGGCTAAGGCAATCTGAGCGCGCTGTTACTGATCCCGTTTTCTAGATCAATGCAATTTAAGACAATCCATACAGAAAGTTATAAAATACTCAAGTCAATCATGCACTCTTTGATTTGGAAGGATAGCTTATTTGGATGGAGCTGCCATCATGGGAGGAGCAGTTTATTTTAATTTTATGGACATCCGTGCCATTTGAAAATAGATCAATGTTAAGTAAGTTTTATATTTTCAAAAACAGTGCACATCGTCCCACATTTAAGAAAAATTGAAAATAGTAATTTGTGTAGTGTCAATGAAAATGGCTAATCAAAAATGATAATTGAATCGGAAACAACAAGTATACCTTGTTTAAAGTAACCATCAAGTAAGCTCAGGATTTGATATGTAGCAGTTATTGTATATAGTCAACCTAAACTGTTATATAATTATAAACAAACAGTATGCAGGTTTTATACCAATTCTGTGTGTTTTTTTTTAAACGGACCATAAATGTAAAAAAAAAATGTTTTCATGGTAATGTACACATTGCAGTGTCTATAAATGATTGACGTTGAAGAACAAAACTGGTTGTAATGGTATTGATGAGGAAATTGGTTATATATTCAAGACTTTAGGCCTTCTGTAAATCAGTACTGTAGTACAGCATACAGGCAGCAAATGATGTATAGATCATTGTGGATATCTCCACAGAAACATTTTAGCCACTCTATTGCTGGGTTTCTCTATTTGGGAAGGACCATTGCAGGTCGCCTCGCTAGCTTTAAGAATATTTTCCCTTTAGCCCAGACTGAGAACATTTAAGGTGCAAGTGTAAGGTTCTTGGGAGCAACGCCATTTTAGTTTGGTTGTCATCTTTTAGACAGGCATTGAAGTTTAAATTGAAAGGAAAATGGTGGATATGAATTGTCTACCCAAACCTCATACTCAGGCGGACAGACATTTGTTTCTTGTCTGCAAGTAGCCTCCCTGATTACATCCATGAGGGCTCCCCTGTTGCAAAAACAACAAAGCCATTTAATTGATCCCCCTTTGAGATCCCATTAAATGACTGCAGTGGAACAAGTATCTGGCTAAATATGTTGTGAGTGATAGTGCAGGGAAAGATTGTCAGTTTGAGTCATCGGGCCAACAAATTAAAAGGAATAGGCCAGAAAATGGAGGTGTGGAAAATCTTCAAAAAATGAGCAGCTAAATCATTGTCTTTGTGCTCTCATTTCTGCTACAGAGCTGGTTGAAGTTGATTCAGCTTTTATCGCAGGTAGCAGCAGCTACGATGTGCCCCATTCTAGAGATGAGATTGTGTTTCACAACACAGCAGTGTGCACCAACATCTGTGATGGATCCAGTCTGACAGAATAACAGCCCAAAATAACTATTTAGCTGCATATTTTGCGTGGCCTATTAACCCCATTGCATCACGGTGGTAAATGTTCATTTGCCAAGACACTGTTGTCTCATTAGTGAATTGAAGAGGCTTGATGAGCATTATGAAGACACTGAAAAGAGTAGGGGGTAATATAGGATTTCTATAGTCAGAAGATTTGCTTATGCAACCGTTTTGCGTCGCAGTGGACCTCTCAGATGGTAGTTCCTACGTGGCACAGAGAGAAGGTCTGTGAGAATAAAGGCAGGCTTTTCACATCTCATGTACAGTACACACACACACACATACACACACACACACACACACACACGAGATTCTGAACACTTGACTGCACATTTATGCATCTTACAAGGAGGGCTTACAGTATATTCTGATGTGATGGTCAAAAAAGTGCATGTAGAGAATCTCTTGTCACATTCAATCTCCCGTACGCTCACTTACCAACATCAGTCACATCCCCAGTCCACCTCCTCCGATAAACAACGGGGTTAACTCAGGGTCTAAATTTTTCTTCTATGACAGGATTTCTCTTACGAGGATTCAAAGGCAGAGTTGTTCAATGTGGACGCACCCAATGGTGTTGTGATGGAGGGATACCTGTTTAAGAGGGCCAGCAATGCCTTTAAGACGTGGAACAGGTAGGTGGACAACTAATCAGTAACTATCCTTTAACCACCCACATTCTCACTTCCAAGCATATTATATAAGTGCATTGCAGGGTTACCTAACTGTTCTTTAACAAGTTTTTTTGCTTTTTATATGTTTCACCGGAAACTGTTATAACCACAATTATTTTTGTTATCCAAAGTCCGCAGCTCAGCGCCATCTCATGGAAGAAGGAAATCTGTCAACATTTAACCTCATAATCAACCACTTTTAGTAATTTCTCTTTTTTTTCAGGAGGTGGTTTTCCATCCAGAACAGTCAGCTGGTCTATCAGAAGAAGCTGAAGGCAAGTCCAAATATAAATCTCAGGAGGGGTTTCTGTGGGTGGAGGTGGCGAGGGGTCAAGAGTTTACACACTAATTAAGAGTGCAGAGCTGCTCCGGAAGTCAGTGATCTACTCTACGTTGGTGAAAGTCAACCCTTCATGGTGGAGTTTTACTGGATAGCTGAATACACCTCAGAAGTACAGTACCCAATCCTTCTGACCGAAAGACTGATCCTTGCATCAGTTGTAACCACATTTCAGTAATCCAAATGTAATTAGATCAGCTCGAAACACTTAACCTAGTGAAGTGAAAACTCACCTCAACTTTGGGCCACTGTGATCCATTTGGAACACAAAACCCAATGAGATCTGGATGAGTTCTGGTTCATGCACTTGGTCCTCTTTTCTAATTGGTCTGTGGGTGAGCGTAGCCTTTTTTAATTGTCAAACTTCTACATTTATCAAAATGAATCTAAACTTATACTGGCTAGTGACATTTCTTCTCTGCTGTCCGTTAAGGTAGGACTCCCATTTGGAAATGGAAAATCACTGACAAAAAATGAAGTCAGTGTGGCTACCAGTGTATTCACAGCCTCAGTGGACAGTTGGTGTGATGAAGGATTGATCTCATAGGCAGAGTTACTAACTGAGGCTCTTCTCCGTGTGACCAATAGGATTCCTTGACCGTGGTGGTAGAGGACCTTAGGCTGTGTTCAGTCAAGCCCTGTGAGGACATTGAAAGGAGGTTCTGCTTTGAGGTTGTCTCCCCTACCAAGTATGTCCAACTTTTTAGTATCTGGATAACCTTTATTTTGCCGGCAATAAACATTTTACAAATGACAAGTGACACGAGGTTGCCTGCCCTTAGGAGCTGTATGCTGCAGGCAGAGTCGGAGAAGCTTCGGTTAGCGTGGATCCAAGCAGTGCAGGCCAGCATCGCCTCAGCCTACAGGGAAAGCCCAGACTACAACTACATTGAGGTACACAGGAACAATGTTACATCCTTCTATCCAAGAACCCGACTGACATAACTCCTTAAACCGCCGAGTAAGCAGCCTAAGCTAACTCTGGCATGTAGCGATACAGCAGCCTGCCAGTGTGATAACAACCGGTCCACAACACCCCCCCCCCC